>VJMY01001439.1:0-12742 GCA_009869795.1 Neelides sp. FZ-2019 | reverse complement strand
TTTCCAACAGGATTCAGCGCCTTCTCATAGAGCCGAAAAAACACAAAAATGGTTGGAAGAAAATGTTCCAGACTTCATTGCTTCGGATGAATGGCCAGCATCGAGTCCAGATTTAAATCCTTTGGACTATTCAATTTGGGATCAATTTGAATCCAGAGTGAATGCTAAACACCACACATCTCTTGAGTCTCTTAAAAAAAGCTGTTGCGAGAGTGGAAAAAGTTCCCGATAGAGAAAATAAGATCTGCAATTGAAGATTGGCGCGCTCGACTTCTCAATTGTATTGCAGCAAAGGGAGAAACTTTTGAAACTTAAATAACATTCAACCTTAATTTACATGTGATTGACTATGTACAAATTGATTTTCATTAAATTCTGTTGATTAAAACGAGAGTTTTTCCAATTTTAAAACTGACCTAAGACTTATGGTGAACCATTTATATACATATATATTTACCACTATGACTTGGTTTGGTTGGTCAATTAACAAAATTCAAAATCTTCATTGAAATCGATTAAGAATATTGTTTCATTAATATTAATGAAACTTTCTTGTAAATGGTTCTTTGTTCTTTGAAATTAAGTTTATTAGTAATTTCATTGGAATGTTAAATCCTTTCAATTGATTTAAATTAATAACAGCTCGTTCGGTTTAAATCACATACTTTATATTCAACGATATACCACTTATGTATTTTTAATTCCTATTGGTTTCGAATCAATTTACTTTACTAATTGAGTATTGAGGATGAGAGAACATCAAAGTTAAACATGGAATAACTTTATAATCAGTATTAATAAATGTTTGACGTTGTGTACTGATATTATAATATTGGAAGTAGTTGTCTCCAAATTATAAGCGTTTTTCAATTAGTTTAAATCGAATAAACGTATTATTGTTGTAACTTTTACCAAGGCCAGCAAGTAACGTTTAAAATATTCAAAAATATTAGAAAGTTAAATTAACGTTTAAGTAGGATTTTTAAGATTTTAATTATTTAAATATAATAGTAAAGAATATTTAAATTTTTAGAAAAAATTAATTGAGATGCTAAGTGAAAAATCATACAAATATTTTAAAATTGTTTTATCGCGTTTAATTTTTTTCTGCATTTTACCTTGTGATTTACTTACTAATGAAAAAACTAAAAATTATTATTTGGTTGAAACTAAATCTAAAATTAAAAAAGTTATTAATTGCTTAATTACTTTACTTATTCTTATTTTATTTCCAGCTATGTCTTTTCGTTTCATAATTGATCTCAAATATGATTTATTTAATTTTCAAACACACCAAATTGCCTTGTACGTGATGTACATTTCGGGCTTATTATATTTATCAGTATGTGTCCTTTCAGTTTGGATTTTTTTAAATGAATACATATATTATATAAATCAAATTACAGTTTTTGATAAAAAACTAAAACGTAAGATTTTTAAACAATTGCCTAATACTTTCTTTTAGTTATCTTTGCCTTCCTTGAATTTTTGAATTAAGAGAATTGATTCTAATATCCTTTTCCATTTTGGACGAAAAAACATTATTTTAGGAAAATAATAGCATAAATAGGAAAACCAGTAATAATGAGATTTTTTCTCCAAAACTCTAAACTAGGATTATTTATTATATTATAGTTGAGAATGCACAAATTTCAATTAAAAAATAAAAAGGCATATTGTGCAACTAGCTTATACCATTAAATATATTTATCTTAATTTAACTATGATTTGGAATTTTAATTTTAACCTAACCTAACATAATCTGACTGGAAATGTATGGTATTGGGCAGACAGAATCATTGTTCTTCAAACAATTAAATTAAGATTTTCTTTATTGAACCATGAAGCGAGAAAAGGAAAGTCAAAGTTACGTTCGGTTTTTAATGGCAGATAGAAATATTAGTAAATTGATGAAAAACCTTAACAAAATATTTAATTAAAATATTACCACTTCTTGCAGAAATGTTTTCAACAAAAAATGATGTTTTATTTGATGCCCAACGCCGTTTTTCTTCAAATTTTCTGATTACTTTTGTATTATTCGAATTTTGCGCAATAACTCATTCCCTTTCATTGGCATTTTTGTTTTACGATGAAAGTGACCCTTGGCGGCGTTACTTTTACAGTCTTGCCAAATACATTTACTACATTGACTCATTTTATTACGAATTATTTTTCCTCATTCTTTATATTTTAACTATTAGGCTTGGCTTTAGCTATATCCTCATGTACATTTATGTTATGGTATATCTTTTTGACTCGGCAATCTTTTGGACTGAACAATTTAAATTAAAAAAATATATGCAATTAAAATATCTACCTTCAATAATTTGGGCTCTTAAAATATTTCAAATAATTAATAACATAATTGATATTCTTAATGCATACATTGTCCCGGTTGGAATTAACTTCGTGATAATTACCGGAGTTTTGGCCAATTTTTGTACTATGAAACTGATCGGGAAAGTGTCAATTGACGTTTATGTGGCGTATCCACTGGCGTCCTTGGCTGTCATTTTTCTTGTTCGATTTTGGATGTATCGTGTCGGGAACCTGAATTTTTCGGCAATTGAACTGAAAAAGTATTTGATAGAGAATATCAATTTAATGAAAAACCAAGAAATACTAATCAAACAAATTAGTTCAATAAAACCATTTATTTTTAAGTCGTTGTTTTTTAAAATTGACAAATACTTTTTTGTTTCATTTTTATTTTTACTTGCGGATAATACTATTAATCTTTTGATCTCATATTAAATGATAAATCTCGAATTTCAAATTCAAATTTAATTAGCTATTTCTATTCATTTTATGCTTTTTGATTAAGGTTTTAAAAAATATAGTTATACAAATATTAATTTATAAGAAATAAGTCAAATCTTTTTCCCTTGCTATCAATAATTTTTATTTAAAATTCGAAACAACTAAATGAGTATTCCATTATTAATATATTCTACCATCATATTGAAATTATTTAATTCAAATGGATAACTTATTTTAATGAATCAAATAATGTAATGCGAAATAAAACGCATTTAGGTCAAATTAAAATTTTTGGGGAAATTCAAATGAAGCTTTCTCTCCTTATTAATTATTTTCAAAATTTGTCCAGCTGGTGGCAAAATTCCAATTATTATATATTGACATTTTTTTCACTTTTTGCGTAAAATCTCGTTTTTTTTACCAGATCAGATCCCCTCACTTGCCATGGATTCCTACTTCCCATATACTCCCTGCTATGTTAAGCTCACATGGAGCAATGTAAGTAATGAGCCCAATGAGGCTCATTTGCAAAGTCCCCCATTCACCCCTCACTGGACACGCAGGAGTTCCACACCTGGAACCTGGAGAGGAGCCGAAGATTCCTCACTCCTTCACACGGCACTTGGCTCTCGAGTTCCAGCTTCCGCACGGAATTGTCCATTGACATTTAGCTCCTAGTTGCCTGCTTATTTCACTAATTACTTCTGAGTTTATTCCATTTAGTCATTTATTCTTTTCTTGTTTATTTCGCGTTCCATTTATTTAATTATTTAATAAACTCTCATTCACTTATTTAATTAGTCCATTTATTTCTCATACCCGGGTATTCGCCTGACAATCTTTTTTCATAATTCATAAATAAATGTTGCATGGGCTATTTTTTGAGAAATGTTATCCAAATCCTCTGATTAATGTGACACGCAGAAATTATCACATTAAATTTATCCTATATATACCTTGCTGCCTAATTCCTTCATCCCTCCCTGAGTAATCATTTTTTTGTAGTTTGTATTATATGTCATTAATATGATTATTCAGTGAGGTTCATTATATATTCATATATTTACTTTAGATTTAACTGGTAGGTTTTTTCATATTTTACTATTTATAATTAGTACGATGAGTTGCCCCATACGATAAGAAAAATTAAGATGAAAACAGTTAAGAAGTATTAAGAATAGGATAATTACGATATACGATAAAAGGACATTTTCTTCATATCTCAACTTTGTGTTTCCTATAATTAACATTAAATGGCAAATTGTTGGAAATTTATTGTCGCGGGTGTAAAAATTTCTAAATTGAACAATTACATTTTAAAACTAAATAATAGCTTAAAAAACTTTAAATGGATACAAATTTTAATAGTTAAATTGTCAGGTGAAAACCCGGGTATGAGAAATAAATGAACTAATTGTAAGTAATGAGGAATTGTAAGTTTATTGAACTAATTAATAAATGGAATAAACTAATAAATAAATGAAATGCCGAGTGGCGAAATAAACAAGGAAATAATAAATGGATAAATGGAATAAACTAAGAGCTAAATGGAATGGACTATTCTGGTCAGCGGCTGGAACTCGAGAGCCAGAAGTGCAGTGGGAAGGAATGAGGAATCTTCGGCTCCTCTCCAGGTTCCAGATGTGGAACTCCTGCGTGTCCAGTGAGGGGCGAGTGGGGGACTTAGCTAATGAGTCTCATTGAGCTAATTACTTACATTGCTCCATATGAGCTCAAACATAGTAAGGAGTGTATGGAGTATATGGAGTATATGGAGTGAGGGTATATTCGCCTCACAAAATGAATGAATTCCTTGCTCAGTTTGTGAGTCAAATGAAGAAGAATACAAGTTAGTGGTAAACTGAAAGCGTCTCTGTGTTTTTATTGTCTATGTATTTATAATGTAAGATTGTTTATGCCACCCACCCGATGAGTCTCCGAGAAAGTACAAATGTGAAAAAATAACTATATTTAACTAATTAAACTAGGGAGGATATAAAAATATAAATAAGTTAGAGAGATTTTGAGAATTATTTAAGAGGGCATTGGCTGGAAGCCGCCAAAGTTCATCTTGATGCTGCTCTCCATTTTAGGTGCTACGATCTTGATGGCTGTTTTAAATGAAAATAATTCATTTTAGCTTTAATTAATTACTTATAAAAACCGAACATTTAAAATTATTTAAAAGAAAAACTTACAATCATCTAAAGCTACGGGTTGAATGTCACTTTTCCACATTCCTCCGTCGGCGCCTGTTCAAATATTAATTTAATATTTAATTAAAACAATTTGCAATTTTAATTTAAAGTTGTGATATTCTCTTATTCTGCAATTTGTTTTTATTGAAATAATTAAAGTGTTTAATTATCCGGACTTATGATAGACCTTGTGGTTTTGGATGAGGAATGCTATTTCCTCCTGACGTGTAACTTGACTTGACGATCAAATCCCTGGGTTTATCAGCTGCTGGTGGAGGAGCCGTGATGAGTTCCGAAGATCTTTTATTATTTAAGTTTTATTAAGTCTTTGTTACAATAAATTAAATAGATATTAATTTTCATCTTGAAGACTTCTAAATATTTTAATTTAAGTTTAATCTTACCCGTCATATTCAATGAAGTCATCCAGTCCTTCTTCTTTCATCCGCTTCAATTCTTCTTCAGTGACGTAGATGACCTCGTCACTCTTGTCATCCTTCTTGGCTCCGTTCAAAGCTGGATTCATTGGAGCAATTGGCTGTTGTGGTTGTTGATGTTGTTGAAATTGCTGTTGCTGATACTGCTGTTGTTGGTATTGCTGTTGTTGGTACTGTTGTGAATTGTGTTGCTGCTGCTGTTGTTGTTGCTGTTGTTGTTGCTGAACTTGCTGCTGCTGTTGTTGCTGCTGCTGGAAATAATTAGGAGGAGGTCGCTGTGGTCGCTGACTTGGTCCGCGATTGAACAAGAAATTAAAGAGAGATGGACGCTGGGGAGGCTGAGGAAGCGGTGGTGGTGGAGGTCGCTGAAATTATTAATTAAATTTTAAATTATCAAAAATTTATAAGTTGAAAAGTTTAGGTGTGATTGTCTTTTATACGCCTATAATTTAATTTATTAGTGTTTAATTCTGGTCATTCGGCGTAAAAGAGAACGTTTTTCTTTGTTCTTATTTCTTATTTACCATTGAGTTGAGGGAATGTTGTTGAGAAACGGAAGAAATGTTAGACATGGCTGGAATTGGCTCTTCAATTTCAATCTCAATGTATTCCTCGTCCTCGGCTTTCTTCGTGGTCGTTGACGTGGTCGTGGGCGCAGTGGTCGTTGTGGTTGTGGTTCTTGTCGTTGTTTCAGGAATATATGGGTGTTGATGGCGAATGATGTCTGGCACAGCATTTGGACGAAACTTTAAATAAACATTAAAAATCCATTGAGAATTTATATTAACTCTTTTAATAAAAACTTAAGATGCTTTTAATTTATTAATTTAACTTTTACTTATTTTAATATAAATATTTCAAAATTTGTGATTTTACTTGTGGAAGAATATTGGGCAAATAATCGTAATTAGCGTTGCTATCTCCAGGTCTTCTGAGTTGAAGAACTTCAACGTTCGGGCCAGGATCGCTCAGCTCAACATTCACATCATACTGAAATATGAAGTTCAAACATTCTTTCAACTAATTTATTATTATATTGATTTATTATATTAAAAGATATGAAAAATAGTTAATTGAAGTTAAGATAAGACATAATCTTAATTGACTTTTTCGGCTGTCTTACATCATCATCGTAATATTCGTCTTCGACTTTCCCTGAGTTCTTGCTATCATTGGACTCAGTCGTGGTGGTTGTCGTCGTAGTCGGAACGGTCGTCGTGGTAGTGGTTGTCTGTCTCGTCGTGGCCGTCGTGGTTGTTGGTGGTCGCGTCGTCGTGGACGTTGTGGTCGTACTCGTCGTGGTCGTCGGAATCGTCGTCGTCGTAGTTGAGACCGGTGTCGTCGGGACAGTCACCGTAGTTGGCGGAGTTTCAGGCTGCGGTGGTAAAACAGTTTGTTGTTGCTGTTGAGGAATTTGCGGAGGAATCTGCGGTGGAATTGGCGGCTGTCCATGTTGACCAGGATGGGGCATTGGCATAAATGGAATCTTGTGATATTGGCCATGTCCAGGATGTCCATGCATGAAATGCGGCGGATGTCCATAGGGCGGATACAAGAAATATGGGTATTGGTGTTGTTGGTGTTGGCCAGGGCCCATCGGCCTGGGCGCCACGACCGGATTCACATTCACTGGATTCTCATAGTCGTAATATTCAAAAGAAGTTTCGGTCGCGTCCTCGACGCGTTCGCTGGTGGAAATCGTATTAATCGTCGTGGACGGCTGTGCAGTGCTTGCAGCAGTTGTCGTCGTTGGCTCAGGCGTTGTTGTCGTCGTCGTCGTCGTAGTCGTAGTCGTGGGCGTTGTCGTGGTCGTAGTTGGGGCCGGAGTTGTTGTTGTGGTCGTCGTCGTAGTTGGCTTTGGTGTTGTTGTCGTTGTCGTGGTGGTCGTGGTCGTTGGGATCGGAGTCGTCGACGTGGTCGTGGTCGGCGAAGCGGATTCCGCCGTGATTATCGACGGCATTTCCGAGTGGACCGTCGAGACCGACACGGTCGACTCGACGCTGACGATTTGAGGCTTTGAGTTTTGAACGGCCGGGGACGACGTGGCTTTTGGGTAAAATGAAGGCAAACGTGGTGGGGCCAAAGTCGTGGTGCGATTCAAAGGGTTGTAAAAGGCCGGTTTCTTTCTCAGCTTGGGTTGGCCTTGCATCTTGGTGGAGGAGTAGGAATGGATGATGATGGGGAGAGGATTCTTCCGGATCTCGTTGCTCGTCGGTTTGTCCACGTAGGTCAAGTCTCCGGTCGCGGGGTCTTTGTCAAGGAAAAATGGGCCTTTGTCAATGAAAAGTCCGGGCATTCTGTATGCCACACTCCGTTTTCTTCTTGGCGACTCGCCGCCATTCTAAAAGTATGTTTATCTTATTATTATTAATTCTCATTAAAATATTATATCTGCATGTACAACACATCTGTTGTTCCAAGTCAAATTTTTTCTTGACTTATGTGAAGAATAAGGAGGTAAAAGATTTCCCAACCTCAGATGCGCTGAGCGTTTTTGACAACGTGACTTCCACGACTTCCCTTGGCTTCGCCTCGATCTTCTTAATTCTGATTTTCCTTTTCCTCGTCCTTGGGGCCGGCGAGGGCGGCGAGGAATTGGCTGCTTGCATTTGCGGTAAAGGCGGCGGCGGCGGCCGTTTTCGCAAAAACAACCGTGAGAGGAAATGCGGCGGACGTTGTTGAGGAAGAATGAACTGTTGCTGTTGGGGCGCCTGAGTCAACAACTGAAAAAACATGAAAAACATGCACAAAACATCAAGATTAAGGTGAAGAGTTTACTACTCTTCTTTGCTGACTTCAATGAGAATCAAGTCTCGTTTCCTTTAATATTTCTTGTATACAGAGTTCTTATTGAAAACTTTAAAATTTCTTATACAAAGTATGCATTTGTAGAGAATCCTCATTTTTCTGCTTTTTTCAAGGGAATTCGTTTATTCTTATTTGTAATGAGAGGAGTTGCGGTTTAGACGAAGCAAAAAAGAAGGAGAGTTTTAACATACATTGGGATGTGGGACATTGTAGGGTGGCTGTTGTGGTCCAACCGGAAGCTGCGCTCTCCTCATTGGTCCTGGCCTGAAAAACATTGACAATTAATTTTTAATTAAAACAAATTAAAATTCCAAATAATTTATTAAATAACAATTTATTGGATTTTTTGTAAACAGATCATCATTTCAACGTAGTTTTACATTTTGTTTTGGTAAACAATAAAATTTAAAATGATGAAGTTAAATTCATAAAATTAAAATATAAAGATTGATATTAAAAAGAAGAAACATGCGAACAAGATCTCCACGTTTCTCGAACCAAAAGAAAGAGATTCATTATGCGATTATAGAAAATTATAAGGCTGTGGAGGAACAAGTTTGGGATTGAAGATGTAACATCTTTTTGAAGATGTATATTAACAATAGATCTTAACACAGTGTTACATGATCTCGAGTGAAGATGATCTCGAGTGCACAAGTGAAGAATACGCGAATAAAGAGAGATTACATAAAGTTAAGCGTCCATCCCGGTGTAACACTCCTCATTCGAATCTCTCAACATTTGCATCTCTGAACATTGGGGTTGTGCGAGATCTCCTTCTACACCACCAACGTGTCAAGGAAGAAGGGAATTAAGCGGCTCTGAAACGGTTAGGAATCTCGGGACGACTAAACTTTGTTCTTTAGCTTACTTTCATATTCCAAGATTGAAACTCCCTTATAATAATTCATCTTGCTATAAGGCAACATCAAAAAATTCCCTCGTCCAACCTCACCATTTCCCTGAATCAAGTCGTTGGAATTCTCATGCCAGACACGTTAATGACCCAATAAAAGCCCTTCATGCAAAATCACACATGCAAAAAGTAAAAACATCAATCACACACAAGATCTTTCACTCTCATAGTCAAATTCGCACACTTTCCCTTCAAGTTCAATGGCAGAGCGAGACAACGGTATATATATAGTTTAACATATTTATTATTATAATTAATATTAGTTATCATTGCAATATCTATTAGAACAATTTAAAAAATCATGATTGAGTTACTAAAAGTAAATAGTATGAGAGTTAAACTTAATTGTGAATTTACTAAAATAAGTAGATTTAAATAATTTTTTATTGTTAAATAAACTAAACTTGTAGTTTTAAATTTACATAGATCTAATTAATATATAATACTTTCTTTTATTCACTATTAGTAAATTTAACTGTACTTGGTACTAATTCTTAGTTTAAGTTATTTTATAGTTTATTAGTTGTCTTATTTGTAAGATGGGTTATAAAATGAGTAAAACGGTGATTAATTTTGTTTAAACGGTTAACATAGTGATAAAATGTGTTTAAAGAGTAAAAAGGTGAGAAATTGAGCAATGGGGCTAAATGGGTTGAATGAGTCAAAGATGGTCTGGACTTAGACAATGTGTTGTGTGTTTGAATGGGGAGATTGGCGAAGAATGCAGAATGAATGAAACGGGAGGAAGAAATTGCCTCTGGCTCACAATGATCTTCTTCTCCGTCTGCGGTGAGGCCAATTGGGTCACCTTCAATCCCAAACTCATTTAATTCTTTTTGGACCCTCAAAGTCCTCCGGCAACCCACTTTGCCAAGTGTCTCAAAGAAACACGATGAGATGCGGAGACTCAAATCCTAACAGTACATTCAGAGAAACATTTTAATCTCCTCTAACGAGTTTAAACCAAACTCGACTTTGATTTCTACTTTATTGACGGAAGTAACCAATTTTTAATGACAATTGCCTCATTCCCTCATAGATCTCCTATTGGCCTATTAAATAACTATTTGTCTACTTAACCATAATTAACTAAGTCATCATCACAATTAATTAATTCATAATCGCAATTAAATAATAAAAATTCTCTTAGTTGACCCAACAATTGTTCATTTTTAATTCAAAAATCTCTCATTTTTAATCCAATACACAATGCAATGATCCCTCATTTTAAGCGAGGAATAAAAGGGAAAAGTTGAACTCACCTGAAGATTGAATTGAGAAGATTCCTGATAGGATTCAACGGAGGATGCGGTTGATGCATTGAAGTCTCCGTTGTGAACGAAACAAACTGAGCATCATGAGCATACAGCGGCCTGTAGAAAAACCAAATTTGAAATTAAGAATTTCAACTAAATTCACTCTCAATTAACAAATTTCAACTAAAATATATCTCAATTAAGGAATCTCAACTAAATCAGGCTCAATTAACAAACTTCAGCTAAATAAAATTACGAATCTCAACTAAACCAAGCTCATTTAATGAATTTTAAATATAGAGTTAAAACTATAACTAAATGAATTCCAATAAATGGTTCAAAAGCAACCTGAAGCCGAAGGTTAGATTTGAGTTGGACGGTGAGTCGTTGGCGGCGACGGCGGCCGCCGTGAGGAGAATCGTCGTAAAGAGTCTCATCTCCAGGGTGAACAGGAGGTGACTAAAGAACTTCTTGGTTGCAGAGTCCCGTTGGCGGCCCAGTGGCCCCAACTCACCTCCAATCAACTCGCCCCCGACGGCCGCCGACCTCCTGCTACCCTCCGCCACCCCGAAGCAACAAAGGCGCCCTGACAGGACCAAAAGCCTTTACTTATCCCTTCCCTCCCATGCGGACCGCAACGTTGCTTTCTCTCCTCGTGGCGGCCGTGGCCGTTGGCGTGGCAAACGCCGACACGCGCCAGCCAAAGATTTTCTTCTCAAAGGCCTGGCATCCCTCCGAGGTCGGGAAAGTCCACGTGGTGAAGAAGCACAAGGGTTGGGGTCACAAGCACAAGGGATGGGGTTGGGCTCCCAGACACAAAGGTACAATTTGACATCAACACAATTGACATTAAGATAATTGGCATTAATATAATTGGCATTACGACAATTGACATTAAGATAATTCACATGTGAATCCCATTGTATATGCATCTTAAAACGTTTCTTTTATATGCCTACAGCATTCATGCGCGCAATTTTACAATTAATTTATCAAATTATCTGTATTTTAATAATTTAATGTTTTTTAATCTGCATTTCCGATATTATTTGATAAATTAGTTGGTAATAGATCAATTTGTTCAATGGTTTAATTTGACTAAAAAATATATGCATTTAACATGATATTTACTATTGTGAAAATCATTATAAGAGGAGAATACTTTTAAGTTTAAAGTATTACAATTATTATTTACTCTATTTTTATATCCTCTGCATGGCTAAACTAATAAATTTTTGAATTAAAACTTTTAATAAATTTTAAAATATTTGATTGGTAATTTGGAATAAATAGTTAATTTGAAAATAATCGTTATTATTTTGCAGGCTGGGGTTGGCAGCAGCAAGGTTGGGGTGGGGAATCTTCAGGGAACTCCGGCTGGTCGAGTTGGTCTTTCCCTAAAAAGAGCTTTGGACTTCATGTCACCGGTGGTGTTGGTTTTTCATTCGGTAATTAAAAATTAATCATTAATTTGACTACAAATTAAGTTTTTAGAATTATTTACTTATTACAAATTCAGAGTCAAGTTATCTTTTAATTAACTTCAAAATTTAAATATTAACCTAATATATTAAAAATATGATAGGCGGTAAGAAGCCCGAGGTGAAGCAACATCATCATCATCACGACCACGGTTGGGGCTGGGGATGGAAGGACCAACACCAGGGTTGGGGTTGGGACGGATGGGACGACGGCGGTTGGGACGACGACGTCCACGAGGACGAGGAGCAGGACGACGGCGAGAGCAATGAGCGCGGACGGATTTTACCATTTTATGATAACTACGAGGATGAGATAATCTTCTTCGAAGAACTTTGAATAAAAAGGCCAGCCGAGGGTGTTGGCCCCGGCAAAGCTACCTAAACCGGTTTTCCCTTCTCAGCATCCAACCATGAGGCTTTTCATTCATTTGCGAGGATTTTCATTCTGGGGATTCGGAATTCGGGAATTGAGGAACTGCGCAGGGAGATCCTATTGATTAGTCCATGCATGATGGAGTGGAGGAGGAAACTCCCCGCCACCCGCTCCGGCGGTCCGCCACAAATATGGGATTTAATCAAAGGCGGGGCAAAGGACTTGGGACATACAGCATTACCGTAAATTAATACATTTTTCCCTTTTCATCCATACCAAATTCCAGCTAAATTCATTCATTTATTTCATTTATTCGCTCATTTCCCCATTCCGCCAAACACAGGACACATTTTTGGCATGCATTACATAAAACTGCTACAAGTTGCATAGAAAGAATATAAACATTTTTGATGAGAAATTCAAAATAATATTTTCATTTTCAAACAATTCATATAAATTTTTATATAATATAAGCCATTATACCTTTGTAAATCAATTTGTAGTTTAATT
>VJMY01001438.1:0-12746 GCA_009869795.1 Neelides sp. FZ-2019 | reverse complement strand
AGGAATTATAAAATAGTATTAAATTTTTAATTAAAATTACGTTTTTAATTTAAAAACCAATTTTTAATTTTTAATTGATGAATGAAAATAGGAATTAACCCGAATACAATCAGAGGAAAGAAAATCGGTGTTAGGTTAGGTTAGGTATAGTGAATCCGGGCTGTGTTGGAGTTTGTATACCAAAACCCCCTAATGTTAAAAGTCTATAATGAACAACCTACGAAGTTTTTGGCTTATCATTTGAAATATTCTTTAAATTTTGTAACTGCATTAGCTTGGTCTAATTTTCTAAGTTAAGATGATTTATAATTTTTGTTAACAAAATCATTATAATTTTATTTATTTTTATATGTAATGCCGGGTTATTAAGCTGGGATTTTATGTTGGGATTTGATTTGATATTTTTATAATAGAGGAATTATAAAATAGTATTAAATTTTTAGTTAAAATTACGTTTTTAATTTAAAAAACCAATTTTTAATTTTTAATTGATGAATGAAAATAGGAATTAACCCGAATACAATCAGAGGAAAGAAAATCGGTGTTTTTATTGGAGCAAGTTACAGTGAAACTGATGATGCCTGGAAATCTGCTAATGTTACTGATAATGGATATGGACTCACAGGATGCAATTCATCAATGTTTGCAAATCGGGTTTCTTATTCATTTGATTTAAAAGGACCAAGCTACACTTTGAATACAGCTTGCTCTTCAAGTCTCCTTGCCTTGGATCAAGCAGTATTGTCAATTAGAAATGGACAATGTGAAGCTGCAATTGTTGGCGGAGTTAGTCTGACTCTCAGCCCTGAGTCTTCGCTTCAATTCTTAAACCTCAACATGCTCTCTATAGAAGGAAAATGCAAATCTTTTGACATTTCTGGTTAAATTCTTCAATTTAAATATTTTTTATTTCTTTCCATTTTAGTCCATTTTATAACTATTATATTAATTTTATCATTGTGGATTTAATTATATTCTTTATTTAATGACCAATTTATTGTAATTCAGGTAATGGATATGTTCGAAGCGAAGCAGTCGCTTCAATATACATTCAAAAGGCAGAATATGCCAAAAGAGTTTACGCAAATATTGTTCATACCAAAACGAACACCGATGGTTTTAAAGAGGAAGGTATTACTTTTCCTGGAGGGAAAACTCAAAAAGTACTTCTTGAAGAAATTTACTCGGAAGCAGAAATAAATCCAAAAGATGTTTGCTATGTTGAAGCTCATGGAACTGGAACAGCTGCTGGAGATACGGAAGAATCGAATTCCATTTTACAATTTTTTTGCAAGGACCGGGATTCAAACAATAAATTATTAATTGGATCAGTTAAAAGCAACATGGGGCATTCAGAGCCAACGTCAGGGCTTTGTGGTATTGCCAAAATGATAATTGCTATGCAGCAAGGGACTATTCCTGCTAATTTATGGCATGAGAATCCAATTCCTTCAATTAGAGATGATAGAATTAAGGTAAAAATAACAATAATTTAAATAGAATTATTGTTTTAACTATTAGTCAATTATTTTTATTTTTATGAACAAAAGTTATGGACAATTTCAATTTTTTTAAATTCCATTTAATATGATTAGGTTGTTAAAGAAAACACAAAGTGGGATGGGGGAATTATTGGCATTAATTCATTTGGATATGGTGGCACAAATGTTCATGCCATTTTAAAACCTTTTCCAAAAAAAGAAATAAACCCAACATTTGACCTAAATTTACCTGTTATTATTCCATTTTCTGGGCGTACAAAACAAGCAGTTTTACATCATGCCGATTGTGTTTCTAAAATGAATAACCATAATATCAATGGGTTATTTCATGAAATTGCCAAAAATAATATTCGTGGACATCACTATAGAGGATATGGGATTCAAAATGTACATAAATTTGAAAATTCAATAGAGAAAATTGATGAAGCAAATAAAAGGACAGTTTGGTTTATTTGTTCTGGGATGGGAAGTCAATGGAAAGGAATGGGAAAACAACTTATGAAATTTGAAAAATTTTCAAACTCTATGAAGAAATCAGCCGAAATTTTGAAAGAATTTAATATTGATCTTTTAGAAATTATTGAAAAAGAAATTGAAGATTGTGATATTCTCAATTCTTCCATTTCAATTATTGCCATTCAAATTGCATTAGTTGATATTCTTAAAAGTCTTGAAATTATTCCAGATGGGATAATTGGTCACTCAATTGGAGAGGTTATTTGCGCTTATATTGATGAATGTTTAACACATGAACAATTAATGAGATTTGTATACAAAAGAGCCCAGATAATTCGTGAATCAAATTTTCCGCCTGGTGGAATGGCAGCAATTGGTTTAACGTGGGAAGAAGCTCATTTGAAATGCCCGAATGACATTTTCCCCGCATGTCACAATGCACGCGATTCTGTTACTGTCTCCGGACCTGCCCAATCAATAATAAACTTTGTCGAACAATTAAAAAACGAAGGAATTTTTGCAAAAGAAGTAAATTCGTCTGGAATTGCCTTTCATAGTAAATATATTAGGGAGATTGGAGAAAAAATAAGAAAAGCTGCCGCTGAAATTATTGGAGAACCAAAAGAAAGATCTTCGAAATGGATTTCAACATCTCTTCCTAAATCAATGTGGAAAACAGAAGGAAAATTCGCTTCAGCTAAGTACTATGAAAATAACATATTGTCACCAGTTTATTTTTATGAGGTGAGTACCTTTTAAACTTAAAATTCAAGAATTATAACTTTAAATTTTTAAAACCCCTTTTCATGTAAATGTGGTTTATAATCTAATTTTTTGCAAATTGTTTAACTTTAGGCTCTGACTCAAATTCCTGAAAACGCCCTCGTAATTGAAATTGGCCCTCATTGTTTATTCCAATCAATCCTAAAACGATCACTTGGATCAAAAACGATCAATCTTGGTTTAATGGACCAAAACCAAGAAAATTCAATTTATTTCTCAAAAGCCATTGGGAAAATTTATTTGAGCGGTATTAACCCAAATTTCTCAAAACTATACAAAACAGTGGAATTTCCAGTTCCAATTGAAACCCCAATGATTAGTCCATTGATACAATGGGATCACTCAACATCTTGGGAAGTCGCCGATTTTCACCACGGAAAGATATCCAAATTATCAAATACAATTGAAGTTTCACTGAACAATGAAAACGATTCTTATTTGGCAGGTCATGTAATTGACGGAAGAATTATTTTTCCTGCTAGTGGGTATATATTTTTGGTCTGGAAAATGTTTGCTAAAAAGAAGTCAACAAAAGTTGAACAACTGCCTGTTGTTTTTGAAGATTTAAATTTCAAAAAAGCCACCATATTAAATCAAAATGAATCTGTTAAATTTAAAATTTATTTTTCTGAGGGTTCGGATTATTTTGAGGTTTTGGTTGATGACTTTTTGACGGTTTCTGGGAAAATTCGTTTCCACGATGAATTTGTCAATGAATTTTTTGATGTCAAACAAATACAAAATGAAATAGAAATTAATAATTTTTCTCTAAGTGCAGATGATTTTTATAAAATAATGAAGCTTAATGGATTTGACCATACAGGACAATTTAAAGCCGTAAAAATGTTTAATCTTGATGGTAATTTTTTTATTTAGTAATTTTTCATTTCTTATATCATGCAAATATAAATTTTTTATATAGGATAGAAACGCTTATATCGGCTAACAGCTTATATCGGCCAACCAATATATTTCACTTATGGTGCACGGCTCTTAGGGTGGCTCCTAGGCTAATCTAACAATCCAGCGCCACTAGTGAAATTCGGCCAGGAACCACCTAAATCGTCACTATTGATTTTTATGTTACCGATGTTACCGATTAAGACGTTATATAATTGGTATTTCTGAATAGATTGTTATTTTTGAGAAATATAGGCGTTTCTATCCTATTCTTTTTGATTTTTAAGATTTTATTAAAATTTTTAGCGTTTATTCTTAATCGTTTTAGAAAGATAAAATTATGATTCAATACCATATTTTAAACGAATTGAATATTAATAACTAATCTTATTTTAAATTATTCTTAAATAAAGTTGCCATTAGGTCATTACAATGAAATCAATTTTATAGATAATTTATAATATTTATTGATAATCTTAAAATAAATTTTTAATATTAAATTTAAATAATATTTTATTAACAGAGAGAAGAGAAAGTGGCCGATTGGATTTTCAAGACAATTGGACAATATTCATGGATGCAATGATAACCCTTAGTTTATTGAAAAAAAACGGATTACGTCTTCCGACTAATATTCAAAAAGTTGTTATCGATCCAATTAAATTTCGTCAATATTTTGGAAATAACAATTCTTTTCAAACTGATGGAATACCGGTTTTTCATTATAATTATTTGAATATCACTAAGTGCGAGGGAATTGAAATAGCTGGGATCAAAACAAGTTTTGTCCCAAATAAATTCAAAATAGCTGACAAATCAATTTATGAGAAAGTTATTTTCTCACCCTACTTTGATGAAAGAGAACAATGTGAAAATACATCTTTTGAAAATGCTCTTGCTCAAGTTATGGACATAGTAATTGAAAACACAAAATCATTAAATATAAAAATTATGCAAGTTATATCAGAAGATGAAGAAAATATTGATATCCCTCTACGTTCGAGCTTGTATTATACGCAAGCCATTTACAATGTGAATTTAAAAACGATTATTATGAGTAAATTAAATTCTGATTCATCCGAAAGTGAAATTTCAAGCTATGTAAATAATCTATTGAAAACAGATGAATTAAAACTTGACAATGAATTGGATTTAATTGTAATTAATAACAAATCTTTTATTGATAAAATAATCATCTCAGTCAGAAACAATGGTTTCATCCTTCTTCATCAAGATAAGACCGAGATTAATGAAACGGATTTGGAAATTCCAAATTTGCGCCTTGTTTCTCAAAAAAATTCAAGTAAAAAAATATTATATTTGTTCAGGAAAATTATTCCAAGCAAGAAGTTGCCATTGGCTTCAATTATCATTGACGAAAATTATTCTTGGATTTATGAACTCAAATCTTTTCTTATCGGATCAAAAAATGAAAATTCTCCAATTATTTACCTTTATTCTCAATTTGATCAAAATTCTGGAATTATTGGATTGGTCAATTGCTTAAAAAAAGAACCAGGCGGGGAAAACATAAGAATAATATTTAACAAAAATACCAATGCAGAAAATGAAATCAAAATTGATTTTAAAAATCCAACTCTTTTACTACGAAAGATTATTGAAAATGATTTGGTTATGAATGTCATTGAAGGGAGCAGGTGGGGATCTTTTCGCCATTTGCAAATTGACACAAATGTCAAACCAGTGGAATGCGAACATTTCTATTTAGAGAGCTTAATTAGAGGAGAAATCTCAAGTTTAAAATGGATTGAAGGATCTAAATATCAAGAGCTTGAGGAAAACTTAACAAAAGAAATCTGCAAAGTTGAATATGCCTCTTTGAATTATCGTGATGTGATGCTGGCAACTGGGAAACTATACCCTGACTCAATTCCGGGACTTAATTCAAATGACGAGGGAATTTTGGGAATTGAGTTTTCGGGTGAAAACAAAGGAGGAAAGAGAGTTATGGGAATTGTTCATTCAAAAGCCATTGCAACAACTATATTGGCAGACAAGAATTTTTTATGGGAAATTCCCGCAAATTGGAGTTTTGAAGAAGCCGCCACTGTGCCAGTTGCTTATGCAACGGCATATTATGCATTAATTGTAAGAGGGAAAATGGAGAGAGGAGAATCAATTTTAATTCACTCGGGTTCTGGATGTACCGGACAAGCGGCAATTTCAATTGCTTTGAGCCTCGGGGCAAAAATATTTACCACGGTGAGTTCAGAGGAGAAAAAAACTTTCCTTAAAAAAAAATTCCCAAATTTAACTGACGATTGCTTTGCTAATTCTCGCGACGTGTCTTTTGAGAAGCATATACTTGAAAGCACAGATGGAAAAGGAGTTGATCTTGTTCTAAATTCCTTGAGCGGGAAATTACTGGAAGCTTCTGCAAGATGTTTGGGAATCAATGGAAGATTTTTGGAAATTGGAAAAGCAGATTTATCAAACAATACACAATTGGGAATGTCACTATTTTTGAAGAATGTCAATTTCCAGGGAATTTTAACAGACATGCTTTGCATTAGGGATTGTAAAGAGAAAGAACAAGTTGTTGAACTTTTGTACAAAGGAATTTTTTCTGGAGTTGTACAGCCCATAGAAAAATTTATTTTCCAAAATGATCAAATAGAAGAAGCTTTTAGATTCATGGCAAGAGGAAAACATATTGGGAAAGTTATGATTAAAATGAGGAATGAAAATTCGAAAATCGTTGCGCAACGTAAAATATATTTTGATCCAAGAAAGACATTCATTATCATTGGCGGTTTAGGTGGATTTGGTCTTGAACTTTCATATTGGTTGGTCAAAAAAGGAGCAAGAAATCTCGTTTTGGTTTCAAGATCTGGAATTAAAAACGGCTATCAGAATTTTTGCATTCAAAATTTAAAAAAACGCGGATGTAAAATTATAATTAGTTCCAATGGCGTATCTACATTTTCAGGCGCGAAGGACTTAATTTCAAAGTCTCAACAACTTGGGCCAATTGGAGGAATTTTTAATCTTGCCATGGTTTTAAAAGATGGACTCTTTGAAAACCAAACTGTTGAAAATTTCCGAGCTGTCGTGAAGCCAAAATTAAAAATAACTGATAACCTTGACAAAATCTCAAGAAAGTTATGTGATCAATTAGATCATTTTGTTGTATTTTCTTCTGTTGTAAGCGGGAGAGGGAATTTGGGACAATCAAATTATGGATTTGCCAATTCGTCAATGGAGAGAATTTGCGAAATGAGGAAAAAAGACGGATTTCCTGCCTTGGCAATTCAATGGGGAGCAGTTGGGGATGTTGGAGTTGTTTCCAATAATTATGAGAAAAATAAGGAAATTGTTATTGGAGGTACAAAACCTCAAGGAATTTCTTCTTGCCTTGCCGCTTTGGAAATTTTATTCCTAAAGAAAAATCCAATTGTGACTTCAATGGTTGTGGCGTCCAAGTACGAAGATTTTCAACATACAAAAGAAACTTCAATTGTTGATTCAATTTTAAAAATTCTTGGAATGAAAGAAATCACAAATGAAGATTTGAATTTGGGTGAATTTGGTTTGGATTCTTTGATGTCTTCTGAAATTAATCAAGTATTTAAGCGGAAACTCAACAAAGGATTTACAACTCTTCAAATTCGACAACTTACATTTAAAGAAATCAAAGGATTAAGCATTTAATACTGGTAAATAAACAATTGATTCAATGTATAATGGCAAAGAGTGAGTATATAAAGGTAAATTAATGATAATTTTAACTTTAATTTTGATTCTTAGAAGGTGCAGTCTTATTTTAAAAAATATGATGTTTACATTATAATTATTTTTTATCTTAAACTTAAAAGTAAAATCCATATAATAAATTTAAATATTACTAAAGTAATTTTTTCCGCTGAGTTTTATTAACCCTGCCCTGCGCATTCTTTTTACCTTTTTTTGAAAATATGTTTTGTCCTAATACAAAAATACAATGAACATTGAAAAATATTTTTGACTAAGTAAATTAGTAAATAAAAACACCTAGTATAAAAAATAGAAAATTGTAATGCAAAGATATCAATGGAATTTTTACTGCTGATTGGTAAAGTTCTCCGGGGTAAACCAGCAACGCGTAATACGCGATCATAGGTCACTTTCCTTCCCCCCGTTTGAGGTAATAAAAGATTCTTCTTGGCTCTATTAAACACATTCTTCTTATACTATCAATGGCATGGCTCTCACCCTTGCACCTTACATATGTAGGAGCCGGGGTATATAGTGAATATCACTGTATAGCCCACCTCCTATAGACTTTTCAGTGAGAAAGAGCAAAGGAGGGATTTGGGGTTGGTCACGTGGTGTTGAGGTAGGTTATGTAAGGGGAAGAGGCGGAGGCCTCGAGGCCAGTTGATCAAGTGGGATCGTGCATGTCAGACCGGAAGCGGGGTTGACATAGTTGACAATAAAGCTTATAAGTGTAAGAGCATAGACCTTAAAGGAAAAGGGCTTTCTTCGTCTGTGTGACGAGTTAGTGTCTTGACCTGAGTAGTTCTTGTATTTAGATTGAAACATCTTAGAATTACTTGTCATTCAATTGTGTGTTAAATAAACAAAGTGAGAATAATTGGACTAACTGATATTTAACTTTCACCATTCATCAATCCACATTAGGGAACATTATTTATTAAAGTGAATGCAATCCGCCTAACATTAATCTGACATTCCGGCATATCTTGGGGGAGGTTGAGACAAAGTTTTTTGGCGGGGAGAACAACCGAGTTCCGGACCAGAATGTGAAAAGAGGGTAGGAAAACCAAGGAGCCTGGACACAAAACCACCTTGATATCTCCAAAACGCCCATCAATTATACCCCACAGACCCTTCACCACTACCCGGGTGTTACACATATACAGTCCGCGACAATAACTTTTAATGATTTTAAAGCTATTTAAGAAATTTTCTTCATTGATAAATACGCCATAAAGCATTTTCATCGGCCAATACTAATTGGCATAGTGAGCATAGTGGGCATAGTGGGCATAGTGGGCATAACGTAGTAGAAATAATAGTAATAATAGGCATATTTGCAAGGAGTGTGTAACACTTGCATGTCAATTTCCTAAGTTGTCCAATAAGAGAAAAATAGGAGGAGTTTAAGAAAATAAAAAGAGAGTTTTTGGGGTAGGTCGTGGCCAGTCGTTGGGTAGAGGAAAAGGAACACTTTTAAAGGGATTGTAACGATTAGGTCTGGGTGAGCCAGTCGTTGGAGGAAGAAAAGGGAGCCTTTTAATAAAGAGTGTAACGATTAGGCCTGGTGAAAAGAGTATTGGAGTTGTATGTTGTTTACTTTATTGAATCTTCTAATTGAATATTTAATAAAGGATTAGTTATTGGACAAACTATAAAGATATTTTGTGTTAAAAGTGGACTCATTTATAATCATTGACATCTTCAATTGGCCATAAAGCCTTTTCATTAAGAACAATTTATCCAAAGAACGCTTATTAAAATTGGATTATCTCGACTTATCAATTCCGTGCTTACCATTGTGAGTTGGAATAAGTGCTGATTTGTGAACCACGAGCTAAGAGGTAAAGAAAGGTTCTGTGACAGTCAACAGCCATAATCTAATACCTTTCCAACAAGGTAAATTTTACTTTATTAACAACTATTAATCACTTTATTAGCATAATAACTCACTTGGCATAATTATAACACCAGCACATAAGACCAAAAGGGATTGATCATTTACATATTGAGCATAATGGAGTTATTTTGAATGATAAGCATATTTTTGCATAATGGGCATAGTGGGCATAGCGGCCATAAATGGCATAGCGAATATAGTAGGCAATGTGAGCATAGCAATCATAACGGTCATAACGTGCATAGTGGGCATAACGGGCATAGTGGGCATAACGGGCATAGCGGGCATAGTAGAAATAATAGTGTAGCCAGACCTCTATGGTCTGTGTATTCTTCGTATGTATAGTAATAACAGCCAAGAAGTAAATTTAAATTGTAATTATTTATTCTTTCTTTGACAATTACAGGTGCATCTTTGATTGAGTTAGTGTATATTAAGGAATTTTCCTTAAGGACGTCATTTGTTTTCAATGATATTTCTTTTCTCTTTGGAACCCTTGGTAACGTTGTGGAGTCGGTACATTTGACTCAGTTCGCGCTTCGTTTCTCGAGTATTGGGTTGAATGTACTTGTGTATCGTCTGGATAAGAATACATGTTTGGATCCTGAGTTTGTTCTTGTTTTCTTGAGCATGAAACGATAAGTCTCTTTTCTTTTTATAGCAATCAATATTTAAACCTAACCTAACCTTACTAACCTAACTTATTTACATTAGGTTAAGTTTGTAAAGTAATGAAAGCATTGCTTATATTCTGAATTTCCTATTTAGTCACTTAACCATTTTACATGATAGGGTAACCCGTAGCCAACCGTAGATCAACCAAACAGCATAGTTAAATAATATTTGATTTAACCACTTTAACTTTTTAATCAAAGCTAACCTAACATTAATACGCTATTTTTATTATGTTAGGTTAGGTTTAGGTATTAATATGTGAAGTAAATTTTATGATTTTGAGGCATTTTAAAATATTAAAAACTTGGGGCAATTTGAGACATTTAGAGGTATTGTAAGACGTTGAGATTTCCATTGCTTGTTTATTATATAGCTGTCTTTATTATTATATAGCTTGTATATTATATCCTTTAATATTCTATAATATCAAGGTACATGGTTCATAAGTATTTGTTTTTACTCTACTAATATGAATGAAAAAATTATAAAGCAGTAAAAAGTATAATATTAACACGTGTCAAAAGTCTTTTGTTTAAACACTAACAAAAGCGGTATGCTTTCCATTGCTTGATGATAGCACAAATATAAATCAAATTAAATTTAAAGTACTTTTTATTTAAACAAAATTTACGTGAGCATAAACCCTCCATCAATCACATAGTTTTGACCATTGACCATATAAGCCAAATCAGAAAGAACAAAGAGCGTCAAATTGACCATGTATTTCATTTCTATCATAGATTCGCCCATTGGATAACGGTTGACATCAGATAACATAGAGTGCATTTCATTCCCTGACTTCATTTCTTCTTTTGCAACTCCAAAGTTTCTGAGCCCTGGCGTATCAATAAGCCCAGAGTTGATCATATTCACCCGTATTTTGTATTTTCCGAGTTCATATGCCATTGATTTTCCGAATGAGTCCAGAGCTGCTTTGGTCGCAGAATATATTGCAACATATGGAAATGTTCTAACGCTGGTCTTTATATTGTTCATAGTAAATAAATCATAAAATAAATTTCATGAATATGTCGGTATAATAATAAATATACTCATTCTACAATTTAAGTCTAGTATTTGCATTGTTTACCAATGAAGAAATTAAAACAATAGAACCTCCATTCCCCGAATCTTTCATTTTTCCAGCTACAACTTGACAGACGTTAACATTGGCTTTGAAATTTACATTGAATTGTCTGCAGAATAAAAAAAAAGTATATTTTTTATTGTATAATCTCATTAAAATAGATTGTTTTTGTTATATTGTTATAATTTTGAATTGATATCAATTATATAATTATATATTGGCGTAAAAAGTAACATCTATAAAGTGTTTATTGTTAAAAATACAAATGTATTATATAAAGTAAACAGGAACCCAATGTACAGCGTGTCCCAAAAGTTGCTTCAGATTTTTGGGACACGCTGTACCTACAAATAACAAACTTACTCTCCGACTTTAATCCCATTTTCCCAACAACTATTTAGTAAGTTTGGTTCATGTCTAATTTTAGTCTACAAACAATCATTTTTTAAAGTGCCAAATATTCTGTCACTTAATGATACTTTATATTATCGACAGAAAAAAAATACACATCAAAAAATGTTATTTTTCTCTCATTTTAATTTATTAAGTAATGTCTCAGTATAATATATTTATCTTATTTTTGAATGGACTTAAAATACTTGTCAATGTATTCAGGTGTTATATTTAAAATATCTTCGGGATGACCAATTGCAGCATTGCATATCAGATAATCCACTGCTTCAATTCCTTCCACTATTTCGCGTGTTTTGGTCCAATCTGCCAAATTCAACTCAAATGTGACAATTTCAGCACATTCTTTTTTCAATTCATCTAGCCGTTCTTTCGTTTTTGAAATGCCAAAAACTTTGGCCCCATATTTCACAAGTTGAAGTGCAAGAGCTTTTCCAATTCCTTTAATTGGTAATTAATATTTAAATGTTAAGACTTATAAAAAGTGGCTTACTTGTAATATTTGATTACTTAAATTAGATTACTTAGATAAGTCACCTTGTCCAACTCCTGTGACTAAAACTTTTTTTCCGATGAACTCAGATTCAATAGACATCTAAGCGGATAATAGAGCTGATTTGAATTGATGAGTCGAAATATCTAAAGGAATGAAAATTATGAAAGCTTAGATATTTATTTTATACACTTCATAAGGTGTTTATCGTATGTACATGTAGCTTCCAAGGACGATTATAAATCTGTCCTTTCAAAGGACATTACTCGAAAAGGATAGGGACTCTAGCCACAGAAACTGCTATATGCAGATGTTATATGTATGCCCAACTACGGTAGATATATACTACCAATGTACAACAACCTTCAACCTACAACCTATGTATTTAATGGGAATAATTACCGAATTTATTCGATTAAGAGCCCGGGCTACTATTTAAATATTGACCTCGGAGACCCGGCTACTATTCAAGGCTCGGCTACTATTCGAGACCGGCTACTATTTCTAGTTTGAGGGGCTAAGGTTACCCTATCATGTAAAAATGAGGCTCCATGGAGGCTCCATGAAACTCCATGGAGCTCCAAGCTGAAAAATTTCGTTCCATGCTGTAATTAATGTCAATTTTCTTATTCTAGAAAAATTTAAACTTGTTTGCTCCATGGAGGCTCCATGCAACTCCATGAAGCTAGAGCTCCATGGAGCTCCATGGAGTGTCAATTCATTTTGCTCCATGGAGGCTCCATGTTACCAAAATTCACTCCTGCTGCTCCATGGAGCCTCCATGCACCAAATTAATTAACATACAATCAAATGTCGCGAAAT
>VJMY01001437.1:0-12755 GCA_009869795.1 Neelides sp. FZ-2019 | reverse complement strand
AGGGCCTATGTGATATTTTAAGGGACTACATACCTTAGAGTTTCACTCCAGTCCTACTTACTATTTATTCATTATCTATTTTAATAGCTAAAACATTAATTCATTATAACAGACACCATGTCAAAAATATTCATGAGATTCGACCAACATTAAGGAATGATCGGGAAATCAAAATATCAAAATGAAAAAGTTGTTATTTTTGCTCCAAATTGGGTCAAGGAAGGTCTGAGGCTTTTAGCAACCAAAATCCCCAAAGGAACTCAATTCACAATCTTCAGCGGCGACGAATCACCGACAAAGCACAATTTGATCATTGGCAATGAAATTAACTTAAAGCAACTTGTGGCTATTTCCAGGAACGAACCTTCAAACTGCAGCGGCCGCATAAATATTTCCAATTACGATTCATCGATTTTTGACCAATCTGTGATTTATTCCATAAAGGATTTAGTCCGTCAGTGTGTGATTCTAGGAGCAGATAAAACAACGCACTACGGAGGTTATCCTGAAAGAAAACCGATCAAGCAAAAAGACAAAGTTTACATTGTGGATTTGGCCGGTCTTCAATTTCAAAAGGATTTCAATTCAGGCCGCCTGGTTTTAATTGGAAAAAAAATTCCTCAAGGCTTCTTGGATGATTTCATTTACCGGAACGTGGTGGGAGAAGAGAAAACATCGTTTGAAATTGCCGCTCAAGACAATTCAGGACGTTACATTAAACTGAACAAAGAGAAATATTTTGATCGACTTGCCTACAAGAAGTTCGTGTCATATGATCTTTTGCTCAGTGGCCTTGCCTTGAATGAAATTTCGAGCAAATATGAAATCAATTTTAAATTTTTAAAATATGGCACGGGCTACTTCGCAGGTTCTATGGAGATGCGACATCTTTTAAGCAGATTGATTTCCGAAGGAGTTGCAGATGGAATTGGAGCTCTTTTATCACACAGGCCGCGATGGATAAAATCAATCGAACTTCCTTTTTACACACATGAAGAAGGAATCGAAAACGTTTGTAAAGCTCATGCCGTTTCTTGTGTTTTCTCGTCAGACGACGCTTTAAAAACGACCAATCGTAAATTGAGAACTGGAACGACCAATTGCGGGGACCCTCATACTGTTTTAGGAAATGAAATGGGATATACGAGTGTTGATGCCGCCATTGGGACGAATTTGAAATCCAATGGTCACGTGTTTTCTCCAATTATTAATAAATTGATGAACGAACGATTCTTGGATTTGACTCAAATTCCAAAACAAAAACAAGCAATTTAATTATTGAAAATCAAAATATTTTTATTTAAGGCTTTTTAATAAATTTAATCATTTAACAATTAGCTAACCAAATGAATTTTTATTTAATTGATTTATTTTGTATTAATTTATAACAAATGTATCATACGGGATCTTGCAAAGGATAATTTCAATGTAAATTATGCCTTTAAAATTATTTTTTTTCTAGACATTCCCAAAGCTATTTTTTATTTTCATTAATAAATTAATACGTAAAATACGACATTATACGATATACGACAGAGAAAAATATAAAAGTCAATCAATTGAATTTGAATAATTTAGAATTGACAAGAGAAATAGAAATTAACAATTTAATTACAATCTCTAGGAAATCTTCATTGTCCATTCGTCAAAATTTCATTCTTAACTAGGCTTACTTTAAAATTTAACATATTCATTAAATTATTTGCACCCAAAATTACGCATTATTGCAATAACAACAGTATTAATGGGAAATGATTTACCTTCTAAATTAAATGTATTATGTAAATTTTGCATGTTGAGATTTTGAAAATTCATCAATATCCATTAATTCAATTTAGATAATTGATATTTCAGAAAATTTACTTTCAAAAAACAAGGACAAATCAATTAAAGTATTTTGGAAGCAATATGTTTATTTACGAGGATTGAAAATGATTTTCATTGATAACAAAGAATCAATAAATAAGGAAATATCCGTTTGTAGACCAAGAACATTAGGAAATCGGTACAATAAATATTATAAAGATATGATAAAACAATTTCTTATATATATGATATTATATTATGTTATATCATATGAAAACGAAATATGCATATGAATGTCATAGGATAAATATTTTCTATGAAGTAGGTATGGGTTGCTTCATACACGTGAAATGGCTAAGGTTACCCTATAATGTAAAAATATGAAACTTGAAGCTCCACGATGAAAAATTTCGCTCCATGCTGTAAATAATGTCAATTTTCCTATTCTACAAATTTAAACTTGAGTACTCCATGGAGGCTCCATGCAACCAAAATTCACTCCTGCTGCTCCATTCTAAAATGCGTATGTCATGATTATGCAAATAACCTTTTTATGAGAATCTAATTTAAGTACTTAATTTCTAAATTCCTAGTAAACCATTTATTTTGCAAGCTCGACTTTATGATAGATAGTTAATAATATGCAAGAACTACTCATAATCCCGGTACAATATTCATCCATTCATACAGTTTATGCTTTTGGTGATCTAAATTTATTTATTATAAATTAAATTGTTAAAAATGAAATAATGATTAAATAAAATTACTTTTTAAGGAGTCTGGGGGTCTGTAATTGACTGGGATTCCACCACATTAAATTGAATTTCCTAGCCGAGAAAAAAAGAAGGTATCTTTTTTAAATTAATCATGGTTTTTGAGTTATTTTAATTGAATAAATATAGAAATTACATTATGTAAATAATGATTTCTAGGGTGAACAATTAACCGAATTCACCCAGAGTATTGTCCTTTCGGACACTCAAAAAGATGAATTTGGTCCATATAAATTTCAGGATACTACATTCCCTTATGCCATTCATTGTTGTAATGATAAAATTATTGGAGCTGCGTTTAAAAGTTTTAATTTTTTATAAAAATTTAATTACTAATAATTTACAAAATTTAAATATTACAGAATGTGTTTGGGTTTTAGCTAATGGAAATAAAGTTTTGAAACATTGCACTTGGTTGATGAAGAAATTAAATTATTGAAAGAAGGATATACTAAAAGAGATGGAAATTGTTTAGCTTATAAAGATCGATTATATGATAAGGATTGTCGTAAACGTTGTCTTGAAGATTTACAATCAATCATTAGTAAGTAATTTAAAATTGCTTAAATTGGAAAAATTAAAATAGAAAACGAGTTTATTGACGTCGCAATTAAAATAGCCAAGTCAGGCACTCGAAAATATAAAATCTCTTTTAGACGAATTAAAAATAATGTCAACTATTGGAAAACATCCAAATATTGTTTCACTTGTTGCTGCATGCACACAACATATTTATAAGAGTATTAATTAGTAATTAGTTTTAAATTTACATTTTCAATTAAAATACTTATTTATTGATTTTTCATATTAAATTAAAAGATGAAGTCTACGTTGCTGTCGAATATTGTGAAAATGAAAATTTATTAAAAAAGCTTAAATCAATTGACGAAAGTTTGAAAAGAAATTGTACAGTTGAAACAATAATTTACCAGAACATAATAGGGTTAAAAATCAATAAATCAATTTAAAAGATATTTTTTAAAGTTTATTAAAAATATTATAACTTCAAAAATTATTTAAACAATTTAGAACTGATACTATAAATCAAATGTTGGCGAGAAAATCCAGATGATCGACCATCATTTTTGAAAGTTTCTAATAGAATTACCAGTGATTGAATAGATTAAAAGCTAAAATTTACTATATGTATCATTTCCTCATTTTTCTTTTTTAAGTCATTTATATGTAATATTTGAAAATTTTAATTTTAATGACAATAAAAACTAAAATAAAAATTATATATAAAATTGTTGATTCTCATCTTAAAATCCATTCTTTCGAATTCTGTTGTGAATGATTTATACGTTAGTTTCATTTTACTTAAATACAAAATAAGTTACATGCAAAAACTCTGCTTCTTGTACGCTTATGGACGGTTTAGCGTAAGCGTAATTTTATTTATTATGGGGATAAACGGAGTCATCGCAGTTGCGAATAATCGAGCATAAAAATTCGCTCTACTTACTTAATGAAGCTTCCTTTTCAAGCTAATGTAAACTCATTTTGCTCCATGAAGGCTCCATGGAGTCTCTATGAATATAATAAAAAATATCAAAAAATTATTATAATTTTTTGAATTATTACCTAATATTTATTTATTAATATTTTGATCAGAAGTCAGAACTCATTCATCCTGTCTATTATAAATATGATAATTTTTATTTTATTATATGATTTTGAATATTCAGTAGGCGATAAAAACAACAATGAACATGCAATAAAGCTTACAATTTAACATTAAAACATAAGTTTGATTCATTAAATATGTAAATGTATCTAATTTTAGAGATCTCTTGTCATCGATGTGCTAATTGTAAGAAATTATTTTTTTAATTTGTAATCATTGATATAATTTAACCAATTTATATTTTATTAATTATTTTATTATATTTTTTAATTGAGTTTCTCTACACATTGTTATTGGAATGGACCGAGGAAGTTGGTCTGATTAGAGGAGTGGAATGGCATCAAAGGAATTCATCTTCACCACCTTTTAATTCTCAGCACCGAGAGAGAAAAAAAAAGATTTGCATGATGATGATTTTTGGCTTGAGAACTTTCTGGTTACTTTGTAACAATGTGTAGAGAAACTCAATTGCTATGTCTTGGAAATTTCATTTATTTAAGATTTCCTTAGACACTTTCTTTCATTGAGAATTTTCTGCGTTATATTACTTATGTAATTTAGTTTTTCATATTGTAGCAGGACATAGGAAGTCCTTGCATAATGTGCATAAAGTCGAGCTCGCAACAATCGGCATTTAACATTCACATATTAGGTTAAGCATTTAACATTCACATATTATAATTAAGCATTTAACATTTAAATATTAGGTTAAACATTTAACATTCACATACTGAGTTAACATGGGACATTCACATATCAGGTCAATATCGCATATGCGTATAATACTTAACATTTGCATATTTAGGTTAATATTTGATATTGACATATTAGGTCAATACATGATATTCGCATATTAGGGTTGGTATTTAACATTTGAATATTTTAGGGATTCTCAGAATATCTCCTCAAGTATAAATAGACGAGTGGTTGAGTTTAAAAGACAGTGAGTAACCTTAAACTAATTTCATGTAATTAGTCTTTTGCAATTAGTATCATATTCTCATATCATATTCTCTAAAATATACACTTCTGAACTAATTAGATACAAAATAGTAAATAAAGCAAAATATTAATGGAAAAATAGGCTGAATTTTACTTATTTATTTTAAAATTTAGGCTCCATGGAGCCTCCATGCTGCTCCGTTATCAAAAATTATAATTAAAAATATACAATGATTTTAAAACCCTAACCTAACATAACATCATTAAAGTTGCTTATTAATGTTAGGTTAGGTTTGGTTAAAAAGGTAAAGTCGTTATTTCAAATATTTTTCTACCATGGTTTTCGGTGCTCCATGGAGCACCAAAGAGGCTCCTTGGAGCACATAAAGCGATTTTGCATGGAGGCTCTATGCAGTGACGCTCCATGGAGTTTTTTTTCTAGGATAGGAATATTAACATTGGTGCTATATAACTGCTACATGGAGCCTCAATTTTACCAAATAAGTAAAACTCGGGAAAATACCAAGTACAAAAGAATTTAAGATTGGATACATTTTTCCAATCAATATTTCATAAAAATATAAATTTAACGTAAGGCCTAGATGGTAGTTATTGAATTTTAAACTAATTGAAACTTAGGTATAACAAAAATCACATATCCTTATATCTAATATAAATAAACCTAACTTAACCTAACCTATCCCGATCCTACTTCTCAATATTTAATCCCATTCTTAATCCCAATCTTTATTCCCGAATATTTTTACCATCCATCCTTTCATTCTACCCTATTTCCTTTCCTCATCAAAGATTGGGATTGAATAGAAGTCCTAAGTCCTAAATATATAAAAACAATCTTCGCGAAATATGTTATTTCTTTATGTTTTTATATTTTTATTGAACACTGCTTTAATGCCTAAATATTAATATAAAACCATTGGTAAAAATTTGGAATAATATGGAAAATATGATAAAAACTAAGATATATTTTTGTACTCTAAATAAATTATTTTCTTTTTTCGTCGCATAATCTAATGGAGTTTTATTTTCATCGTCTTTTGCATCAATTTCAGCTCCATTTTTAATCAAAAAATCAAAAATTTTATCAATATTATTCTCTGAAGCCCAATGTAATGGAGTTCTTTTGTATTTGTCTACTAAGTTGACATTAGCATCTTTTGAAATCAATGTTTTCATAACATCAATTAAACCATTGACATTTACCGAATTTCCTTTACAGCACTCATGCAATGGAGTGGATTCAATATTATTTAGACAATTAACTTGTGCCCCATTTTCTAACAATAAATTACATAGTTCATTATTTCCAACAAAAGCTACTAAATGCAAATATGTATTTCCATATTTATCTTTTGCTTCTAAATTGGCTTTGTAATCAATCAACAATTTAGCAACTCTTAATCTTCTATCATTCTGAAAGAGTTCCTGGAGCATATCAAAAGTAAGAGGAGTTTGTTGAATAATGTCGACTGCATTTACATTATTTCGATTTTCCAAAAATAATTTGGCACCTTTTGAAACCCTTTTTTTAATTTCAAGAATTAAACCATTTACATTTTCTGGATTTTCTTTACAGCACTCATGTAATGGAGTGGATTCAATATTATTTAGACAATTAACTTGTGCCCCATTTTTTAACAATAAATTACATAGTTCATCATTTCCATCAATAGCTACTAGATGCAAAAGTGTATTTCCATTTTGATCTTTTGCATCTAAATTAGCATTGTGATCAATCAATAATTTAGCAATCTTTAATTTTCCATCATTGGTTAGAAGTTTCTGGAGAGGAGCAACATGAAGAGGAGTTTGTCCAACATAGTCGACTGCATTGACATTAGCTCCATTTTCCAAAAAAAGTTTGGCAATATTAACATTTACAGCATAATGAAGTGGTGTGCGTTTCTTCTCATCTAAAGAATTAATAAAATCTTTATTTTTCAACAATTCTTGTTTATTATCTCCAAGTTCTTCCAAGTTTTCGACATTAAGAGTTCCATATAATTTCTCTGCCAAAAGTTGATTTTTTCGTTTTTGATGTATTGAAATTACATTATCGCACTTAGATATATGTTTTTTAATTTTCTTTTCTATTTCTTCACGAATACTCTTATCTTTCTCATTTAAACTTTTTGGATAAGTTAATTCTTGAATTGCATTAATATTTTTTTTTAGAGTAACAAAATCTTCTTTTGTGATTTTTTTATTATTGGATATATATATACCTTGATGGAATTGAAAGATTTTTCCATCAAGGTCGAAGTTTTCAATTTCTTTATCAATTGACGAAACAAGTTCATTTAAATGTTCTAATGTATCTAATCCAAATTCAAGTAATGCAGTTGGATCAATCCATTTATCTTTAAATGTCTTGAATATTGTTTGGAGACGACATTTTAGTTCTTCAAATTGTTTAATAATTTCTTCATCTTTCACTTTACCATTTGTAATATTGGTAGCACATAACTCATCATACTCTTTTTCCCATTGACCTATATCTTTCCCATACATTAAAATTATATCACTATTACCAATTGTATCCCAACCAAAAGAAATGGGTCTGAAAACACTGTAAACTGCATAAGGCCTAATAATTATCTTAGAGATGAAGTCAAATTTTATAACATCGTCCAAAATACTTTTATCTTGCACAAAATTAGAATAATAGATAGATTCTAAAGCATAATTTGCACAATTAAACCACCAAAGATCGTAATAGGTATTTGACCTTTGCGAATATTTTTTAATAATCCTTTCTTCATCAAAAAGGAAAAAAGGAATTTTTAATATTTCGTTCGGGCCACGTTTCATAAACAGTTCTGATGAGTCTTCTTGCAACGACCTAGGCTGCCTCGCAGCTTTACGTCCAATCAAATATAAGATCCAACCAAATACAAGTTTGCTAATATTTGACTCTGGCCAAAGACTGTAATAGTTTATACCATTAGAAAGTTCAATGGCCAGATGCCCAACTTCAAACTTCCATATATCGCCATGCCAGTAGTAAACATTAAAAGTCTAAAATACAAATTAGTTTTTAAAAGCTATTAAACAACGAGTCATTTTTTTATAAAAAATTTAATTATCTATATATAATAATTATTAATAAATATACTCATAATTAAATAATTGTAATATAATTATATATATATAGTTAAACTTACTGGGATTTCTCTTTTCGTTGGATTTTCTTTTAAAAACTTTCTTAACCGTAATACAAAAGGATTATTTGAATAACAATTTTGTTCTGAAAAATTATTGTAATCCTCTATTGATAGATTCTGTTTTTTTATGATCAATTCATGAAATTTTAAAACAAATGAGTTGAATTTATTCATAATTGTAAAACAGTGTTATTTTTAAGAACTTATATTTGAAAAGAAATATTACATAACGATATTATATATATAATACATATCCATGTTTAAATAAATAAGTGTTATCACCTAAATTCATAATCCAACTGAGGATGGAGATCTTGGTGTTAGGTATATATTGTGGTGATCCCAATGAGTAGATGGTAAAATAAAAGTCTTCCCCAGAGATAGGCAGATCTTTTTCTTTATTTGGCCCTCTTTCCTCTCTTTCCTCCCGCAGGCCCGGAGAGCCGCATTCTCCCTTTTTATTTCCTCCCTTTCCTTCATGCCAAAGTTGGTGTCTTCGCGACCACGCAGGGACCAATGAACTCCAAACTCTCCTTTCATCTCAACTCTCCACCACAATATTAACATATGTGGAATGTGGGTGAAACTTCTACTAGGGGATAAATAAAAGTTCTTATTCATTCTTATCCAACTCTTTGAAAGTCAAATCTCGTTCTCACGTTAATATTATATATATTTGAAATTAGGTTTTATATATTATATATTATATAAAGGATTTATTATTAAAGAAGAAAGAGGAATCGAGAAATTGTAAAAATTGTCTATAGATTGTCTAAAGATTATAGGTAAGACATTTATTAACTAACCTAACCTAACCTCTCCAAATCAAACAGTAATTTAAATAACTTATAGTTATGATAACGGCAACATTTACGGCAACTGCCGTAAACTTGCCGTAATTTTACAAAGATGGTAAATTTCAGTCAGTAGATAATTGTATAAAAGGAAAATGTTTATGTCAACATGATCATTATTTTTTTAATGACCAAAGTAAAAACTTTACTAATATTCCTTATTGTTTATCAATAAACACTGTTGGGGTTTCAATAAACAATGTTTAATTGATTCAGATTGTCATGGAAAAAATACATATTGTAATTCTAGAAAGTGTGTATGTTTCGAAGTTTATATCAAGTACAATGAAATATGTCGTAAACTCGAAAACATAAAATGTTCCAATAATTCTATATGTGATAGTTATTTAAAAAATTCGGTTTGCATTGTAGAGCGTTGTTCTTGTCACCCTTATGGATTTCGAAGTTTAATTAAAGAAGGAGAATGTACAGAATATCCTAAATATGAAATGGATAAAATCGGCGACGACATCGTTGACTTTGATGAATTTGTCAAGAAATAAGTTTCAACTCTATTATAAGCACGTATAAGCCTGTGAACATTAGTTTTTTCATGGCGTTCAACTGAGGTTTAAATACCGCATGCTTCAATATCGTACAGCAGTATTCAAGATGCTACTTATTTGCTTATGAATATAAGTTCTATAGCATGAAATAGGTTTTGTATTTGTTGTAATACAATCGGGGTTAGGGATACAACTTTAAGCTCTTAAAAATTGTCAAAATTACAAAAATTAATTGTACTAGGATTTCTATGAATATATTAATAAGTTTTTTTGAATTTTATTACGCATTTCTTAACTTTATTCAATATTCTAAGTTGATGCTGCATAATATATACAAAGATTTATTTTCAACTGTGAAATTGCTACGTTACCGTCATATTGAAATAGTTCTCTAATGTTTTGATTCATTGGTTGGAATGTTAAATTTCCGATATTTATGATTCTGACATGTAATCTATCTTATACATGGACATTTACGAACATATAACAAAACTTACATCATTGGTTGGGACAAATGATTTACATGATCAGGTAAGTTAACCACAATCAAAGGGGACGTTGACATGGGATATCTTTGAATAAAGAGCTATGTTGATCACAGGGTTTTTAGTAATAAAGTTATTTTCTTTTAAAATTTTCTGGTTTCTTTTTGATCATTAAGAATTATAATAATTTAAATAATATTTTATTGAACCATTTTGCAGAACGATTTAAATATTATTAATTCAACTAGAAGAGATGTAATAGAAGCAATTTTTCCAATCAATATGAAAATCATTCCACTAAATATATCTTTGACTTCAATTGAACTGAAATGACTTTTTGGTTTAGCCAAGCATGCAATTGTATTACTTCTTATATTTTTCAACTCAATTCGTTTTTGAATTCCAGTTTGTATCATTAATGCTATACTATATGAAATGATTAAGTTTAATTTAATATATTAAAATTTATTTATGTTTTATCAAAGTTGTTTTAAAAAATTTTTTAATACTTGTAATTAAAAATTCCTCTGAAATCTGAACCTCTTTTCACAACCATGCTTTGTCTCATGATATTAGTCCAGATATTCATTCTTGAAATTGTTGTGCATGTTAAAATCGTAGTATAATTTTTAGACTTGACATCAAAGAAAAAATACTCTTGAATCGACACAGCGGCTGCAGATCCTTGAAAAATATTTTCCATTACAGTTCGAAGATCCACATTGACATCGTTAATATTTCTAATCGGACTAATTTTAAATTCTTCAAATTTCTAAATATTAAAAGTTAATAATTCTATATTAAAGATTTGCTTTTACATATTAAACTAATTTACACTTGAATAAATAATAGTGAACAATAAATAAGCAGTGATTATTTGGTATTAGAGATATAATTTTAAATAATTTTAAAAATATTCTTTTCTAAATGATGAATTTATTTTATTTTATTTCGACCTTGATTATATTATAACTGGATGGAACATAAGTGTCGCTATAAATTGTGAATTTATTTGCCAAGTCATCTAATGTTTTGATGGGAATGACTTGAACTTTTAATTAAATGTTTTTCATTATAATGATTAGCATTTTTGTAATTTTCAAATAATTGACATATTTTTTATTGATATCAACCTGTTAAAACGGAAACAAGGGCAGCTGAATAAGATACAAATATAATAATGCTAGAAAAAAGTAAAGTAATATTTAAACACATGGATGATAGTGAAATTGGAGACAAATACCATCCTAAAACAAATACAGCGTGTGTTAAATTTAGCTTCAATTATATTCAATAATTACATATTTTTCTTAATTTATGTTTAAATGAAGTATATGATTAAAGTAATAATTGCTAAATTGTTTATGATTGTATTTTGCATATGAATAATAAACGTTACATAAACGTTATGCAACTCATATTCATATTCACCTTGTTGACTAAAAATTGCAATGATCATCAAAACAGAATCATTGTATATTAATTCATCGTTGTTTACGTTTTTAATATGAAATTGTTTCATTATCTTTATTATTATTAAAACCAAAATTAAGAAAATGAAAAAAACCGCCCAAGCCAAAGATTTAAATTCTTCTGTAAATATACTACGTATTGTATTTGCTGGAGGTTGCTTGAAGAAAATTTCTATGCTATTTGAAACGAAAGTTACATAATTTGAAGCTTGTATACATTTCACAATTACTTTGTGACGCGCCACGTAGGATGAAGAAACGTAATTCCATTTGGATCTAATATTCGATATAAAAGATGTTCATTTGGTCCAATAGAAATGTCACCTTCATTTCTCTCCAAATCTATTGCCTCTCCTGTTAAAGTCCCATTTGGGCCTTCGCGTATATTCCCACTAGATTTTTTGGCAACTTCCCTAATTATTAAATATAAGGAAATGAGAAAGTAATTTTAAATATGGGGCATAATAGTATTGAGTATTAATTAATTCCATTACGTGAAATTACAAAAATCTCGTAGATAACGAAATAACTCGACACTTTCTCCACTCTCAAACTCATCATTGTCATTTTCAAATTTTTTTACCTTAAATTTTGAATTTGTAGATTCCTATTAAAAATTGATCAAAATAGCAAATTTATTTGTATTTCAATTATGAGATCAAGATTCCAAGAAACAAGTAAATAGAAAATGTTTTATACCCACCTGTGAAAGTCCAATAATTGGGACTCTCCTTAAATTTTTTCTTCTTGAGAATGCATTATAAAAAATATCAATTTTTATTTCTGATAAGTGTATTTTTTCAATGAATTTATTTTCTTTAATTGAATAAATTTCATACACATTCAAAATTTCAGAATTAATAATTATTATGTAAAAATTAACGTTAAAAGGTATTGCAAGTAAATCAAAGTGTGTTGAATTGAATTCAAAATTTTCCTTAGAGCATAATATATAATATGGATTCCATCTGAATCTCACATTTTGCTCCTTGTAAAATTGATGTATCTTTTAATTAATAAAAATAATATTTATAATTGAAAGATTAAAATAATTAAAATGCAAAAATAATCTGAATTAATTTTTCCCAATAAAGGTCAGATACCT
>VJMY01001436.1:0-12792 GCA_009869795.1 Neelides sp. FZ-2019 | reverse complement strand
TTCATAATATTAAGTAACTGACCAAAAAATCATTTAGAGTTTCACGGACAATTAAAAAAGATGCTCGGAATGCTTTAGAATCTTTTGGTTCTCCTTACTAATGAGTAATAATGTAGTATTTTATGCAATATTTATGCATGTATTATTAATATGCAATGATATGTAGTAATAGTGGTAATGAAACATGATTGGCTTTAAGTGTTTTTTGTAAATAGCAAATTCATTATTTATTATTGAGCTTTTTAACGTAACTCGATAAATTCATATTTGATTTTAAATTCTAAAAACATTAATATAATAAGAACTTTTCATTGAAAATAGTTTTTACTTTTTAGCTTATATTTATTTCTAAATTAATTACTTTATAGAAGGTAAATATTTTAAGAGTAGTTTAAAAAGATTATTATACTGTTTGACAGGAATTTAAGATTCCGGTAATGACTGATGCCAGTAATTACTAATGTAATAAGAAAGAACAAGCAAAGGTTATACTATGTGAAAGGGAAGATAGGAATAGATACTAAATAACAAAAGCAAAATATAAAGAGCATGGGATGAAAATATTCTTTAAAAAGCAAACTACGGATATGTGTAGACTTAAGCTTTATACAATAATTACTTTTAAATCTTTAACTCATTTAGCCTTCGTTCAAACATTCGATTCGATATTTAAGGAGTTAATAGATTGGAGACCTTGTAAGGATTTGATGTAAAAAAAATTCAGAGTAAAATTTTTAGAGAGAGTAAAAAAAATCTCTTAATTGTGAGTGGAAGGATAAAACTTACAACAAAATAGATATTCTTGTAAAAGTATCAATTGATTAAACAATTATAATTAATTCAAAACTTTTTAATTTTGATTACATTTTTATGCATTGAAAATGAAATTAAAACATTTTATCAAAAATATTAAATATGAAATTAAAAGTTTAAATATAATACGCATTTAGATATTCATTTAAAGTTGAAGAAAGGAAAAATAATAATATTTAGTAAGATCAGGTGTGTGGTTTCTTTTTAGGGTTTCCTACCCGAGAATCTGTGAAATACGAATATAAAGAAAAAATCAATTATTAGAATAATTCACACATGAAATATTATTCAATGCTCCTAGATTTCCAATTCACCCAAAACTTAAACTTATAATTATAATCGCGAAAATATTAAAAACGACCGAATATCCTGAATTATAAAAGAGCAAAAATGGCAATCGACTTGGGAACATTTTAAAATTAACAATGATCGGAATCTGTAAGGAATGAGGTCAAACATCATCATCGTATGCATATTTCAGCACGTATTTAACTGTTAATGCGAAGACAGCGAAACTTAAAGCCAGAATTGCTGTGGCTAAGACACTATTAAAGTTATTCCATTGGATGTTTTCAGACGAACCTGTCGGCTGACGAGCTGTAACATTATTCGTAGGAACGGACGTCGATTCCTTCGCTCGGTTTTCCAGAATGGACCGAATTTCCTGTTTTAAATTTTATCAAAATTATTCAATGATTGATTCATTTTAAGAATTTAATTTCAGCGAGAGCGAGAGCGACTTACGTTGACAAGGTCAGGAAAAAGCTCAAGAAAAGTTTTATCTTTTAAGTTAAACTCGAGAGATTTGTAGGCTAGTGTTCTTTTTTCAAATTCTGATGTTTCAATTGATCCAAGAGTTGGGCTTTTTTCCAGCTTCATTCACAAAAAAATATTCATTATGAAGAAAATTCAATAGTAATTTGTTGTTTTAGTTGATAATAAAAAATTAATAAAAGATATTTATGATTAAGAAATTTTACCATGAATGATAGAAGACCTGTCAATATCGTACCAACGCTCCTAAAATTGAATCATAACATTAAAATGTGTTTTGTGTTGATTTTAAGATATAAATTGTATTCAATTATTTATATTAATTAAACCAACTACTTCATAAAGAGTGAAAAATTAAAAAATACGTATTTATATGGTTAGTACGATAAATTTAAAAAAATAATTTGATAAATTGCAGTGGCTCACAAAGATCTCCGCCTTACTTTTTTTATTTTCAAGGTACCTTGGAATCTCACATATTAGCAAAATGTTTATAATAAATTCACAAATATGATTTTTATGAAGAAAGGCATAATTTGATCAAATATTATTTAATAGTTAACACTTTAGCGATTCCAGGGTAATTTTTCCCATATTAATTTCTTCCATTAAAATAAAAAAGGTCAGGCGGAGATCTTTGTAAGCCACAGTACCAGGCAGGATTCCATGTATCCGGATGAAAATCGCTTATTGAGAGACAAAGCCTAGTGTTGCATTTAAACCTAGAAATGAAATTGCTATTATTTTTAAACAATTTTTTCTATTTAATACTTACTAAACAGTTTAGTAATGGAATGAAATTACCTTCCGTTAGGAGTTATAATGTAAATAGAAGGTGGCTTAAAAGGAAACTCAGGAGGAAACTTTAGTTTCCCATGATAAAATCCGCCATCATATGATGAAGATTCTGGACCTCGCACCACGTAATGCCTAAATAATAATTAACAAATTAATTAATTTTTCCTAATTAATCAGAAAAAAGAAAATTGAAAAATTAATAACCTTATGTTATTATTAAAATGAGATATCTTACCATTCGAGTATGTTCGATGGGAGGGGTTCTGCTGTAATATAAGGAACAGGATCCTGTTAAATAAAAAGTTAAATAAAGTTAGTTTTAAAAAACGAATTATTAAAATATCACTTGTACGAAATTAGTACTCAAGCTTAAATTATTAGGCATTCAAATTCATAATCGCAAATAATAATGGATCCATGTATGAGAAACTTTCCATTCTGATTACAAGTAATTACCTTTTTCAGTCTCATATAGTCCTGACGAAGACGAGAAAGAGCTGAGCTGTTAGCAGATTTCTTGTTGGATGCCATTTTAGTCGATTAGATTGTAGAAACCCGGGCGGAAACCCTGACTTTACTCTTATATTTAACTCCTTTACTTCAAGTTAACATTTTGATGACTCTGTGAAAGGGAATTTAGAAATTCCCTTCTTGTGAGAGCAAGAAAAAGGACAATTTAAATCAAACCACCTTGCATGTTTCTATAAGTACTAGTTTTAGCTCTGTAAGACTTCAATTCCTCAATTGGGCCATGAGATGATTCAATGCGCCTGCTTTCCATAAATACATGAGCACCACTTTACCATTTTGCACTCTCCAGAATCAACTTCCAACTTTTCTCCACTTCTCCAGAACTCCAGATTCGCCGACAAAAGTAATTGGAGGATTATTTCTTAATAGTAATTATTTAAGCATTTATGTAATAAAGTAAAGTAGTTTTGATAAGTGTTATAGCCTTCTGTGAGCAAAAAATATCATTTATTCCATTATCCCTTGCTATTTTGCCAGAATAGTTTTTCCCTTAAAGAGTTCCAGTTTTTTTTATATAAAGCTCAAATTCCTATTTCGACCCGTATTTATTAATTTTGTCGGATTTTTACCATTATGATTACAAATGTGAAGTTGATTTTAATGTGTCAACTTGGTTTTACACACGAACCTGTAATCTTTTTAATATTGTTTTGCGCACAGCGGATTCACATCTGTTCATGCGATTATGGTGACATCATAGGGAAGAAGGCGTATAGGAAAATCTATTTATTGTTAGTAGATTGAACTTCTTGGTGTAATACTGTGATTTTAGTAATTTAAGTGCTAATTATCTTATCTAGTGAGTGTGATTATTTTGTAGGAATAGGAAATGAGATGAATCATTCGTATATTTTTATACAAAAAAACATAAATCAATCAAATGACACGTTAGTCAATTTCTTAATATGTGTACTTATCTTAATTTCAGATAATTTCATGGTACAAGTAACGGTTAGAAGATCTTAACGCCAACATGACGGACCCTAATATTTTTTCCGATGATGGAAAAGGAGCAATTTACCACGTTATACTCGTTGGATTTCATCACAAACAAGGATGTGTGGTGAGGAAACCAAATATTCTCACTCTTACTAATATTATAATAAACATAATATAATTATAGACTGTTAATAAAAAGGAAATGATTATTAACAATTAATCATTTATTGTATAAAAATTGAAAAATTAAATGTGTTTTTTAGGTGGAATATTCATATCCTCCATTAGAAATTGAATTAGAAAATACAGCATGGAAGCATTTGCCGACTCTTGCTATGCCTGATGGAGCCCACAATTTTACACATGACACAGTTTATTTTCATTTGCCTTCACTCAAGAATCCGAAAAAGACAGTCTTTGGAGTCGCCTGTTATCAGCAGATAAAAGCAGATGTACGTTTTTGTATAATTAATTGTTAAAATTAAGAAAAAATTTTAAGCACGTAAATATTTGATTTCAATCAATCAATTTCACTTCAATCAAGACAATTTGAATTTTAAAAAAATCATTTTTTAGAAATTAAAATTTAAACCAGATGATGTGACAAGAAGTACAGTTCAGAAATCTGTATGCGTCCTCAGTCGTTATCCCCTCTTCGGAAACATACAAGTCTGGATCTAATTAAGAATTTTACTAATTTAATTTTTTTTTACCGAAGTTTAAGAATGATCATTTAGTTTTACTTTAATATCATGTTTTATATTATAATATTTTTAATTCAAGGTAAAGATGTCATTAATTACCGCCGCATTTTTCCGTGAAGGAGATTTCTCACAAGTTACAATTCTCGAAGAGGCTTATAATAATCTAAATACTTGCCTGAATGTTGAATTGCTTAAGAGCCCTGAAGCTTTTGTTGGTAAGTATTTTAAAAGTATTTAATAACTGTCTTACCTATCTAAAAGTTATACAAAATAAGGGTTTTGAACCCAACCTCTAAAGTTTTTTATAACAAAATTAACATTTCTAATTCTAATTTCTAAGAATTTTCTGAAAAATTATTTACTTTTCAGGCCTTTCTCCACGAGATCTCGTCTTTACTTTCCGTCATCAAGTGTTAACTTTATTCAAGCTTTTGCTCTTGGAAAAAAGAATTTTATTTCGCGGTGCTGCCGTGGGTCCTTTGTGTTCCACAATCCTTACTCTCGTTTCTCTCTTGCCCCATATGCTCGAAGCAGGCTTGAATGAAGCAGCATGTGTGAAGACAAGGAAGGCCATGTCAATTGTACCAAAGTTCTCGATCTCTGAAACAACTGATGAAATTGACAAAATGCTTTTAGACTCAATTCCTGAAATATCAACGAAAGACGAGGATGAAGATCTCAGATCCTATGATGGACCAGGAAAAACCAATCAAACACTTCCTGAACCTCAACCTCCCACTGGATTACCAAAGTCTGAAACGGAATCGAGTTTTGATAAATATTTACAAGAGCCTGATTTCCTTACTGCAGTTCAAATGCCTCCAAGTGAAGCTGGACTTCCGTTACGTTTATTTACAAATGTACTGATCAAATCAATGTAACAAATTAAACTAGTTATATAAATGCAATTTAAGTTCTAATCATAGTTTATTAAAAAAAATTCTGAATATATTTTGAAGAAATGATATTATTGGGAGTTCACCCCATTTCCATATTCGCCGGGTAAATATTTAAATGTTGGACAGTTTATAATGTATGGTGATTTTATATTAAATAATATATAATTTTCAACATTTAAATATTCGCCCGGCGAATATGGAAAGGGGGTTAACTCCTACTACATAGATATCTTAATACTGATTACTCAATTTATATATTTTTCCTTTTGAATAGGGATATCTCTGTCATCCATATCTCTCCTTGCACTATTTGGATTTATTGGGAGATTTGAGTGTTCGTGGTTTCATTGTGGGAGCAACGAATATTTTATTCAAGCAAAAGAAAGATTTGGTTGACGTAATTGTTGAGGTTAACAATTGCATTTAATTACATACGTTTTGCATTTATAATAATTCATAAATGATCTAAGATAAGTAAAGTTAACAATGGGTATATTTGAATACATTTAGATGGAAGATGGATCAATTGAAATCTCAGATCCAATTTTAAAGAGAAATCTAACACTCACCACGCAAGATCTTCGATTTGCAGAAAACATTGTGAAACAAGTGACTCAAGAGGGCCGACAAAGGATTGACACTGATGGGTTCATGGATGGAGTTGGGTGGGAAGGAGGAGACGAGTGGATTCGAGCTCAGTTCAAATACTATTTGGTCTCTATGATGAGAACGAGTCTTCTGGACGAAGGAGACAGACACAAAGAATCCTACTCACCGCTATATTTTGCAAATTGGCAAGCGACAACCAATTGGACCAAATGGAAAGAATACGTCAATGCTGAGGAGCGCGACACTCCAGGGATTTATGCTTTAAATCCCGGACATCCGTTTGATGGGCAAATGTCAATAAGCGATATGAAAATAAGATTTGCTCAGTAAGCTTTCTAATTACTTATTATTTTTTATTCACATGTGTTTTTTATTATTGAGTACCATTTTTATATCATTATCATTTTTATAATGATTCATTTAATTTAATTTAAAAATTTTCTAGTATTTATAAAGAAAATTATGTTTTAAGATTTTTTTCATTTTTCAGTACATTCCAAAACACAGAAGGAGGGAGACGAATAAATCAAGCAGTGTTGAACACAGGCAAAGCTGTTTCCTCTCAAACGGGCAAAGTTGTTTCCCAAACGGGAAAGATCTTTGGAGGAGCAATTACTTCAGCCAAAGGAGCATTTTCCAATTGGTGGAGTAATGTCAATGTGGTCAATGCTTCATCTCCAGCTAGCATATCTGAAGAGGTTGAAATAACTTCTGGAAATACAGAGTAGAACATGTACCTAAATATCTCTATTCATTAAAATGATGCTTAACTTACCGAGGGCTCTTTAATGTTTAAGCAACGTTACATCGCCTTAAATGATCTTTAAAATGCATTCCTTAAGAATTAAATTGTCTAAACCTAATCTTAAGTTCAATTCTAAAATGTATGGAAAATTTATAAAAATGTTATTGTTTTTTTTATAGATGTATACATTATTCTATTACATATCTCAAATTCTAATTATGATATTATTAATTATCGCTATTAAATCACAATAAACCACTTTTTACATTATTGGTAGATAAATTGTGTAAAAATGTAAAGTAATTATTCTAATTATATTAATATCAACATAAGCTTTAATATTTTAACGTGATATTATTCATTCCTACTTATTTATATTATATTACTAGGTATATTGATTACGAATAATAAAATATTAGTTGTATATTGTAATTTGATGTGATTAGCTATAGGTTAGATTTATATCATACATTTTTTCATATTCATGTATGAGTTTAACACTTAGAAATCATTGTTAATGAATGGCCTTACGTTAAAACTAAATAAAGTTTTAACAGTCAGATCCACCTAAATTCTAAATAAAAGCAACAATTAACTTAAATAAAGCCATGCGAATATTTTTTATTTAAATTCACTTCGTTTATTTTTTAAGAGCTATTAAATGACAATAAGATGTAATTAGATGATTTTATGGAGTGGATATTTGGATAATTACGATACTATTAAATAGAACAGATATAATTTCTTCCTTGTTTAAACAACTTACTATTTATTTAATCAATAGCAATGAATATAACGAATTAATATAAATATATTGGTTTAGGTATATTTATTATGTATCGTATAAATACTCAAATAGTGATTACTACACTTTACAAAATTAAAAATGAACTTGAAAAATCTAAATTGCTCTCATTCATATTTCTAAACGATCAACATTTCTCTAAACTAGTAACGACTCGTGTTCTATTAATAAGCTCCAATTTAAATAAATATTAAATATTTATTAATTTAATATTCGAAATCAGGTATACGCCAGGTATCCCTCGCATTTATATATACCTATTTCTATACTCTTCACTCCAGATTTTCTGAATTATTTAAAAATTAACGACTCACCTTCGCAGCACAAGTTCAAAATGGGAATTGCGAATCTTTCATATATCTACTTAATTATGCCTTAAGTACATACATTTTGGAGATGCTCAATAATGTAGAATAGTAAAAGTAAATTATAATCCGTGATTATTCTCACAAATCATTTAAATCACACTTTAGGATTTCTCTAACTTATTTACAAGTTATAATAGCTCTTATAACTCAACCTGCTAAAAGATCTTCCGGAGGTTTCTAATTGCTTTTAAATATGCAGAAGGCTCGTTAAATCATTAAATATATAATGAAGGTATTGGACCATTAGGAAGCTCGACGCTATTAAGACTATTATACCTATATAACATAATGCATATTAAAAACTTTAGTAATATTGCTAGCTTGGTAAAGAGACTTTAAAAGCTAACCCATTGTGAGGGATAATGAGCCCGGATGATATAAGCACATTTGTTGAATTTGAATCTGAATAATTCATACCGTGATTGATTTTTACTGCCCAAGTCATCCCGGAGAACAACAAAGACAAGAGTCCTTGAACTGAACAATGATGCCTTTCCTCCTCCTACCTGTTCTGTATTGTCGCTATTCAATTTGCCAACCCAGTCTCCTCCAAATTATCTTTTGAAAAGATAAACTCTATTTATATATGATTCCGAGTCTAGTTGTTCGCCCCTCATCGCATTCTCTCGATTAGATTAAATAAACGTTCAAATTTCTATCCGACCAAACGGAGTTTTCCATACACGCCGTTCACTCACATCTCATCCCATTCCCTCACTTTCTCTGTCGACCTCATCTGCTCTCATTCTGTTAACAGCCTTTGACGACTCCTCATTTTTTTATTAATTCATTCGCATCCGAGATCCTTCCAATATGGCAGCAATTGAAAAAACCAAATTTTCAACAAACAGATATACAAGGTAAATTCAAATTATTCTATTTTTCTCACTGCCAAATCTGAAATCGACTATAATGGATCTTGTTTTGCTCCATAACATATATAATATTTATTATATAGTTCAATGAGATTATCTTGATTGAGGATGAATGAGAACTTAAAGGGTCTTAGTAAGGATTCGTAAATGCTTAGTCTATAAGCCCTACAAGTTTATTAATGCCAAAATTGTTTTATTAATGAAATATAAGTATGCATGCGCATAAATAATCATTTATTAATCTAATGTAATCTTGGTCAGGAATGAAAAATGTATTGAATACTTTATCTTCTACATCAGTATCAATATTAAAATTTGTAACATAAAGCAAAAGAATTTAGTATGCAGTTGAATAGCTATGTAATTTTATATAATATTATACCCGGCAAAATAGTATTTAATTAACGATAACTCTTAAATAATGTAAGTTAACTTACACACAGCCTTTTCTCTTTACACTACTTTACATCAAATGAAAGTTATTCACAAGTGAGTGAGAGAGTTGTTCAATTTATTTATAAGCGTATGTGAGAACATGAACTCACATACTTTTTTATTTACAAGGAAAATTCCATTGAACCAACCAACTGACTTATTCAATGATTCATAAATAAATTATGTCGAGAATTAATTCTACAACATAATAAATTATGTTTAAGAATTTAAAAAAAATTAATTCTTTGCATGAGTCCCATTTGAGATGCCTTGACTTAATGAACTTGCCTTGAGTAAAACTTTAAAACCATTTGAACGATTCAGAAGATTCAGAACCATTTGATCCTAAGAGCACTTTCCAAACTTTACTTGTTATATACATAAATGCATTTTAAATTATTAAAATTAAAAACTTTTGGATGTGTAAAAATATATTAAAAAGTTTACAATAAAATGAGTTATTTTAATATTTAGCGTATTTTATACAATTACGTACTATTAAAAAATTAAATAATATTAATAAATTTCATTTTGTGAAAAAAGACTTTTTGAAAATGGCTTCTAAACGTTGTTCAAAATTCAGATCAACTGTTAGTACAGTTGGGCCAGTTCATATTTCAAGGTATGTGAAATTCCAATTTTCCAAAACTAGTATTTTCTTGTAAAAATAAATGATGATCAGAATGTAAATTCTATTTAGCGTTTATCTTTCTTATGATTATTTATTCATTCTTATTGTTTGAATAATCAGCCTGAATGAAATCAAGATATTTAAATGTTCTTGTATAGATGCTAGGAAAGTTTTCTTTCCCACATTCATTCCCCCAAGACATTATTCCACATAATAAAGACCCTTCGCAGATCATTGGACCTATAATTAATTATTAATGCATTACATAACCACTATTAAGACCTCTATTAGTCCTGATTGCCCTTGTGACTTTACTTGCAAACTTGCCACTATTTGGATTAATAGTCAATAAAAAATTTATAAGAATTGCATATTGAAAAATGTATAACCTCCAAAGTCTCCGTAACATGGTTCATTTCCCTCTCCTCCTGCACATATCATACAAGACGAAATAGTATATCCAAGTGCATTGTACGCCGCGTTGCAATCCTCGTTGGATTTAAATGGAACAATTGCCTTGAGAAGGACGTCAGACAATTTTGGATTGAAATGGAAATCGAAAATTCCCCAACCAATTATGGTGGCATTCCCATTTGGATTAAAATCCTCACTTTCTCGTGTCAGCTTCACTGACCTCACATATTGATTGAACTGTAAAGGAGTCGAGAGGAAAAGCAGCGCAATGTCATTTTCAGTGCTCGTCTTATTGAAATACGGATGAATCACTGTTTGTTGAACTGAACGGACTTGTTCAGTTGATTCATTAACTTTGAGATTATGTTTTCCTGCTTTGACTGATATTTGGAACAAAATGTTTGTCACACAATGAGCTGCGGTCAAAATTGTCCTTGAAGTACAGAATAGAAAAAAAATAAGGTTTTAAATAATATTCTCTTTATTGAGTATTTACATTGTAATATTTAATAAAAGAATATGTCAATTATCAACTCTATGTATTAAATTGTATTAATGGTTCTTATAAGCTATATTTCTAAAAAGTTACGAGCCATTTGTAATTAGTAATAACGTAGTAAGAGTAATAACGTAGACGTACCTTTCTGAAATTATTGTACCACTACAATAATGACGATTATCACGTTCACTTTGTAATGAAACAATGAAAGGAAACTCGTTTTCTTTCGCTTCATTTCCTCCAATTATCTTATTATTAGAAATATGATTTTTCTCAATTTCTACATTTGAAAATGCTGAAATAAGTTGAACAGATAAGCTAACAAATTTGAATTTAGACATCATTTTGGGTTGAAAAATAATAAAGTTCCAAAATTTCAATAATTGAAATAAAACAAGCTTTGATGACTTAAAAATTTATTAGGCTTATTATTGGGATTATTATACGATTATTGACGAGAGAAAATGAAACAAAGTCAGTTACTTTTGACTTGATTTGACAATATCCGGTATTTGGTATTTATATTGAATTTTTTTTTAATAAGTTACATGCTTATCATCAACCTATTGATATATAATGATATATGACAATAAGTGTTTAGTATTTTGCCTTTTTGTGTACTGCATTTTGTGTTTTTCGTAAATACTTGACTTGAACTTTGTTTTTTAAAATGTTAATGTTAGCTTTATTAGAGCAAATGTCTTCCAAAGAATTATTTGTTTCGTAATATGGTGATAGAATATTTTATGGAAAAGGATATGAATCATTCGTTAATATCATTATATACTAATATTCAATGAAGGAACAAATATTTCTTCAAACTGTAAATATTATATTTAAAGATGTCAATGACTGATTAGGCTTTTGCGATAATCGTGATACTAATTTGGTTGTTCAGTTGTGTATGAAATTAAGCGGAAATGATTGTTAATTCAATCAAAAGCAAAACACAAAAGTTGAACTAATATTTTCAAATATTCATTTTATTAAGTATTATAAATTGTCGGATGCCTCGGATCTACTTAATCAAGTGAGAAGAGTAATAGAGAAATGAGGATTATATTTTATACGCATGTATCCTGTAGGATGAATTTAAAATGCGATAATACGAAGGATAAAGAGAATCTGGAGATGAAGAAGCAAATGTTATCTTCATAATAATAATATATAATATATTATAGTATATATACTATGTTACATACTAATTCATAAATCATTACAAGTCAACTAATGAGTATAATGAGTAATGGGTAGAGATAGGATATTTATGTCGTTATATTCTAAATATGTAAAATGTGCAATTATATGTAATTTGAAAAAAACCGATTTAATCTATATACATAACCTTATTTAAAGAGATAAATTATTTCTAAAATAATAGCCTGAAACATAGAAATGCTTGAAATTGGCACTGAAATTGTTTTCTCTAATATAAAATGAGTTAAAAAAAACGCCACAATTATATTTACTTTATTTATATAAAACGCCAGAACTCAAATTAACAATCACTGTACGATCCTAATATTTAAAAGAACGGCACTCCTTTGAATAATTACTATAGTTCTATTTTAGGTATTTACCTAAAATAAAAAAATAATTAGAAAACATAAACTCAGTAACATATTTTAGGTTCCCTGGTTCAAAATTGCATAAAATATATTATTTCTGTAGTAACGTGTAAGTTTAAATTTAGTTTATACAAATTGAGGATTTGTAAGATTTATTTTAAAAATTCCTCCATATTCCAATCCACGTGAAACATGGGAGAATATGATAAACAAACTCATGACAACTCAAACAAATGACCTACTCAAATAATCCCTATGCGCAATAATCCCTATATGAAAATGTCTTACTGGAATATGCCCTATGCGAAAATGTCCTATATGAATAATACCTATTGATGAAAATGACCTATCATTGAAAAATCCCTAATAATAAAATGGTCTATTA
>VJMY01001435.1:0-12792 GCA_009869795.1 Neelides sp. FZ-2019 | reverse complement strand
ATGATGAAATTGTAAATCTGTGTAATAGATTTGGTATTGAATGTTCGTTTTCAAATGAAGATGCTTTAAAGACAACACATTTAAAATATGTGACAGCAACCACGAATTGTGCAGATCCCCATACTGTTCTGGGAAACGAAATGGAATACTCAAGTGTAGATGCTGCAATTGGAAAAAACTTAAAAAGTAAAGGGAATGTTTTTTCCCCTATAATTAATTCAAAAATGAAAGAAAATTTCATTAAAATAACAAACAATTAAAAAACATATTATTACATTGGAAATTGGTTATTGCTCTCAGTTGATTTAACACATAGCAACCTGTTAATTAATTAGAATTGATTTCTTTTCATCCATCGCATTGATTTAAATGTAATATTTATGAATGACTGTGGCCTAACATAATCCTTAATTATTATTTATTCATCAATTCAGTTAGAATTTGTATGAATACTCCATAGTAAGTAAAGTTGTTTTATTCATTTGTAAGTTATTTTAAATTTACAAGTTACAAGCATTAATTACAAGTTTAAAATATTGAAATATGATTTTTTACAGTGATTTTGCAATCATTATAAAACCAAAACTAATAGTAGAGTTTAAAATACAATATACATTCATTAATAAACGATATTGTTAGGTTAATTTCTAAATGTTATGAATATTGTTAATTGTAATTGCCTATTTTTAGTATTGCAACATTGGTAAATAGCTTTTTGCTTATATTTTTATTATTATATATTACTATATTATGTACCACAATTATAAACAAATTTATTTCACTAAAATAACCTCTTTTAATCTCTCTTTACCTCTTAACCTTAAACAACCTCTTTTAATTTAATTAGGTTTAGAAATCAAGATAGCCATTAGGTTTGTATATAGTATGTTAAAATTTGTCGTAATTTTATAAAATTATTAAGATAATAAAAACAATATATTCCTATACTTATTATACAAATGAAATTATGATTCATGAATAATGCATACATTGTTTAAGCCTTTAGGCTTTTACAATCATCGTTTTTCATTGGTTTTTCCAAATAACTATCAATCAATTAAGGCATTGTATTTTTTCTCTTCAAGAGAATCCAAAGTAATAAATGAAAAAATATTCCATTGTTAACTTTCGATTTATTTGTTAACTAGCATAAATTATCAAAGATTCTTAACTATTAAGGTATAGATAAGTTACATGATTTACCATTTATGTGTCATCGCCATCATGACCATCAAGTACGTTGAGAATATTTTTATTTGAACTCTTCCCAGATGACCAGGATGTGAAAATAATCAATCATCAAAGTTCATATGCAATTAAAGACATGGTTTAAAATCTGATTAGTGATTAATCATCAGTAGTATTCATCATTGAATATTAGTCAGTAAGAATTCATTCACACTTGTATTAATTAGTTATAGCTATGTAATAATTATTGTGATTCAGCTTTAATGCAATACTTATTTATATAATTTTATATATTTAAGATATGTATTTAACATATTTTAATATCAGCATGTTTATAAATTGATCCATTGTCTATTATTCAATCAGAATTACATTATTAAATTATTTTGAAATATAAATCAAATGTGATTCGTTAATTGAATACTAATACTATGTATGTGTCAAATTTCTAATTATGTTTATATTATAAATAAATGCTTTATTTATAATATAAACCTCCGACATGATAATATTTGATCATTGAAAATTAACTTGTCAATTAATACATTCTAATAAATTAACCAGATTCTCAAGAACTTATATTTGAAAGATATTTGTTTTTCTAGTGAATTTAAGCTAAATTTATCTTAATTATTATATCTATTAAATTAATTTATTCCACAAAATTGATTTTATTTGAATAGACTTTATTTATCCAATTGAAATGCAAATATATTTGTTTAGTTTGTACCTTTTGAATTGATTTTCTTTATAGCTTAAATATACAAACTTTGATGAGATTTGTTTACTACTCAAAATTCGGTTAGTGAAACAATAATTATTTTTTCATTATACTATTTATAAAACTAAAGTTCATACTTAAACATCTTTTCAATTTATGCCCATACAATACAAAATAAAAAATGTACTACTACTACATATATTTCAACCGTCATCAGCTTATGAGTAGACTATAACTATTATGTATGAACTAACTTCTATATTTATCATATATTGAAGTTATAATAAAAATTTTACTCCAAATTAAAATTTAATATGATTAATTAGAGTTTAAATGATACAACATTAAAAAATGTTTTTTTTGATATTTAGATATATGAACATTTAAAAGAATTATTATTAAAAGATGACTAAAGTTGAAACCTCCAGAGCCATTAGATTAATTGACTTTGATAAGTCCTCAATTGTATTGAAGAATGAAAAAATAAATGATGAAACTTATAATTACATCTTGAATATAGAATTTAAAAACATACTTGAATATTTGAATCAAGAGAAGAAAGGAGATTCAATTTTAAACAGTGCTTGGTCAACAGCAGAATCAGAATTTAAGAATAAGAAAGATAAAATTTGCAAGAATACATTTTCAAATAACAAAACCAAATTTGATGAAATTCCCAAAGAATATTTTATAGCAATTATTTGCTATACTTTAAATAATGAAAATGAAGCATTTTATAAAAAATTTAACGAATCCTCACGGAAGTTGCTTAATAAGGACGATTGGGAAAAATTTCCATATAAAGGTGTTTATGCACTGATGGTTAAAGCTCTCAACACTCTTCCATCTCTTAAAAAACCAAATAAAGAATCTCCAGTTCTCTTTCGAGGATCAGGAAAAAATGTTAAAATTCCTGAAAAAAATTCTCTTGTGGCTTTCAATCAATTTGCTTCTTCTTCTTTATCAAAAGAAATAGTGAAATCCTTTTTGAACAAAGGAACTGGGAGTATTATTGAAATAAAATTTCCACCAAATGGAGCCAAACTAATATCTGATTTTTCTAATTACAAAGAAGAAGAAGTTTTGATTTTACCCAATACAACGTTTAAAGTTAGAATTGTTGACCGCAAGAAAGGCATTTCAGGTTGTTGTGACATCATTCTTCTTGAACCTGAAGAAACTGAGAAAGAAGAATTTGGGAGAGCGAGAACTAGATGCCTTTTATTGTGATTAGAGAAGGACCGAATGTCATTTTTTTAGTCGGATACAAAACATTTAGCCTTTTCTTTTGCTAGATTGCCGGATATTCCGCAATCAGGATATTCGGATTTTGCCTACCTTACTAAGGTTGCCTCCTACCTTATAAATACTTGTGAAAAATACTTTTTTTTAATAGAACTTTATAGAAATCGGTGACTACTATTTATACGACATCTAACATGTCATTTATCCGACATCCAACAAAATTTACCATTTATCCATAATGTTTTTAACAAATAGGGTGACCCTTACCTCATTTCATAATCCCATGTTAAATGTTCTTTGAAAATCTGACAAACGCTACTTTTATGTAATTACCAATTACCCGAAACCCGAAGTATCAAACACCGGAAACCGAAAATTAAAAATTCCATGGCCTATCTAAGCTACCAAAGACTCGAATGCCCGACATATCAAACACGCGAAAAAATACCCAAAAAAACCTACTGAGAAAACACCCGAAATCAAAAAAATACTAACCACCCGAAAAAACATCCGAAAATCAAAAAATAACAAAACCCCGAAAAAACACCTGAGAAAACACCCGAAATGAAACATCTACCAAACACCCGAAAAAACACCAGAAAATCAAAAACTACCAAACACCCTAAAAACACCATAAAATCAAAAAACTACCAAACACCCGAAAAACACCAGAAAATCAAAAACTACCAAACACCCGAAAAAACACCCTAAAATCAATAACTACCAAACACCCGAAAAACTTCCAAACATTCAAAAATCAAAAACTACCAAAGACCCGAAAAAACACCCGAAAATTAAAAACTACCAAACACCCAAAAAAAACATCCGTAATTCAAAAAACTACCAAACACCCAAAAAAACATCCGTAATTCAAAAAACTACCAAACACAAGAAAAAACACTCGAAAATCGAAAAATTATTAACAACCCCAAAAATCATCCGAAAATCAAAAAATTATTAACAACCCAAAAAAACATCCGAAAATCAAAAAATTACCAATCACTCGAAATAACACTCAAAAATTAAAACTACTAACAAGGGAACGATAGAAAGTGAGCCCCTCGGATAGAGATCTAAGCTATTTAATAATTAAAAACAAGTCTAAAAATGACCACCTGGCATAAAATTTGTCTGTCAAAATCACAAATTGACTTTTTAAAAATATTTCAAAATTTGGTTTTTTCCACAGGTCCCTACCTTTGGTATTAGTAGAAATACATTGATTGCATAGAGCGGGTTATTGCTCAATAGTCGGAAAGGAAAGTTGGCTCAGAGAGCCGTGAAATGCAATGCAAAGCATAGATGTGTGTAAAACTCCTTCACCCGCTCTATGCAATCGATGTATTTCAACTAATACCAAAGGTAGGGACCTGTGAAAAAAACCAAATTTTGAAATATTTTTTAAAAAGTCAATTTGTGATTTTGACAGACAAATTTTATGCCAGGTGGTCATTTTTAGACTTGTTTTTAATTATTAAATAGCTTAGATCTCTATCCGAGGGCCTCACTTTCTATCGTTCCCTTGTAAGACCAAAAAACACCAGAAAATTATTAAACTACTAAAGGCCTAAAAATTTACTAATTCCTTACAATTTGATTCTAAAATGGTGTTTTTTTATTGTATTGATTAGGTAATATTATATATTTGCTTTCTTTTCTTTACAGAGCTTTCTATTTAGTTAGTTACCTAATTTTTTTAGTTTTATACAATTTAGATAGGTTATAGTTGTTAGGTTAAGTGTCGGATGTCGGATAAATGACATGTCGGATGTCGTATAATTGGTATTTTCCATAGAAATCTAATGTAAAATCCTAACTTTGCATCTTGAAATTAAAGAGTTGTAATAAAATTTCTTTCAAAAAATATCGAATAAAATAATAAATTATGCAATTAAATAAATCTTAATGAAATTGAATTTAAATAAAAAATAATAATTGAAATCAAGATGTAATCACAAATTAATAACCATTTTCAAGTAATATGTGGATAATATATATATTTATTTGCATATATTGTGCATATTAGAAGAAAATATGCAAAAAATTCGGTCGAACCATTTATTCAATTTAATGGTATTTCGGAAAAATTATTCAAATTATCTGTTAGAATTCGAGGGACTCGTCTATAGTACATAGTTGGACCGTTGCTAACTCGTTCTAGAATTTTTAAAATCTTTGAATTTTTTCAATAACCTTCTTAAATTTAGATCATTTAAAAAATTAAACCTACGCTTTCAATATAATCAATAAATAACAATTTTATCCTGTTCCTGTGTATTAATTTTAATGAAGAAATATATAATATTTTTTAATTATTATGCATTCAAATTACATTGCTCTTGTTAATTCAAATGGAAATATAATAAGTTTGGTATAAAATTATAATTGAATATTCAAAATTAATGCCTTAATAATTACTGTCTTACATTCATATTATTATTTTAAAACAACTTTTTTTAATAAATGAAATCATTTTTTTAAATAAAGATAATGAAATTGAAATTAGTATTTTAATAATCAGGAACAGGAGCACAAACGATTTTGAAAAAATCTCGATACTTCACTTGTCAAATTTGCCTCTCTAAAAATCTGCTCAACTTCCTTTGAACTCAACTTTTATTCCTAATTTCTAAGAATGATTCATTTGTTTACAATGTATGTATATGTAAAGTAATTGAATTTCCAATTTGAGTACATTTTACAGCGGAAGCTCTTGAGATTTGCAACACCAATAAAATAGAATAATTAATCTGGGAGATTAAGGTTATTTCATTTCACACTATAAAAAGACTTATGCAGAACTCGAGTAATGAGAATAATTGAAAAGTTAAACTTGACACAATGAAGGATTTCATCGTTGCTGTTGTTTTCTCGGTCGCTAACGCAGCTCTTGAAGGATTTTTGTCAAGTAAATCAGAAGGAGAAATGCTTGACACCCGAGTTTGAGAATGTACCAAAGTTCCTTGTCAATTTGTTCCAAAGAGAACATACAATTTTGCCGTTGATTTTATTCCAACTACGTATGAAAAACAATTTAATTTCTAGTTTTGCATATGAATATACCTAGGCAAAATAGATGTTTTACATATTTTAACAATCATAACATAAAACGCTGAAAAAATATAAAAAAAACCAAGTGTACAAATGATGTTAAAAATCATACCCGTTCAAAGACATCCCATTTTAAGTTTTACTTTTAAAGGGTTATATATTTTTTTAAATAGGGTTAGGACACCTTTCCAAAAAAATTTCCTAAGCATAAATCAATTAACGCTATGTCCTGACATCTTATTCAGTTTTTAAATTTTTTTACTTTCCACGGTACTAATCAAATATTTTAATTATAATAATAATGTAAATAAATAATAATTATTGTTTTAGCATTTAATATATATGTATCTATTATAATATAATAAAATATTAATTTTTTATCAACAAGATACAAACTACTAACTAGACACTAATTAATTTCATAACAAATTTATTTAAATTTAAAAGAAAATAACACTATAAGCAGGTCCCCGAGAACTGAGCTTTACTGCGACGGCTGCGATGCATTTCAAAACTCTTTTTGAAGCGCCAGGGTAACCCTTCGAAAAGTGCCTAGTTATGCAGAAGAATGCATTGCAGCGGTTGCAGCGGTAAAACTCAATTTCCGGTGACCAAAGTAAAAACATACTTTTTCCTTAAGAAAATCGACGCCGCAAGAAAACCACTTTCGACTTACCTTCGATGTATTACATATTTGAGTGGAATGTAGTTGAGTAGTTAATCCTTTTACATTGGTTGTATAGGCTGGTATTCGTTCGTATACCTTCCTTCGTTGACGTTTCTTTCCCTTAATCTCCTCGCTGCCTCGACGCTCCGACATTTTTCATTTCTCAGAATCATTCCTTGCTCGCCCAAAATAAATTTTAAGAATTTTGATAAATGAACAGTAAAATAGATTGCAAGTCAAATAAGAGAACACACGACAGAGTAAGAAAACTTAGAAAAGGGAAATACAATCTTGTTTTGCCCATTTATAAATATAAATATTATTTTAATTAACAAACACATAAAGAAATGGAGTTAAATTGTTAAAAAATTCATGTTTCAGCTCAGAAGTCTTATTAGTTTGAATTTTCTTGAATATTATAATTATATTTGAGAATATAAACAAAAATTGATTAAAAAGAATAAAGAATTTACATTAAAATGATCAAATTAATTATTTATAAAGGTTTAAGTCAAGATTCAAGAACATTCACATGAATTGATCAAGTCTAATATTGATTATAAATTTCATATAAAATTAATTAAAAAACTAAAGAAGTAAATTCCATTAATCGAAATTAAATACTTGAATTTTCTCTTTAATAGAAATAGAAATCCAGAAATGGAAATCTTGATAAAGGCAAATTAATTGAAATCCTTCCGTTAATAATTAGAAATTAAATCAATTACAATAATTAGAAATTTCAAAACACGCATATAAAATTTTTGTTTGAAATTAAGTTTCAGGATTTGGTTGAAAAATTGTATAATATTCATTTGGTATCATAAATTCAAGTGCTTTTATAAAGAGTTCAATTTCAATTATTTATTCAATTAAATAAACTTCTGGGTCTCGAATCTCAACAAAATTTCAATTTATTTGTTTATTTTTCCAATTTTTGAAATAAATGTTAAATAGCCAAAATCAAAAAATAGTCTTTAAATATTTTTTAAGCGCGGTATTTTGATTCCTATTGCTCAAACGTTTCACCACGAATGAGAATTATGCAGATTTAAAGGGAAGAGTAAATGATTAATTGTTAGAAATGAGTTTCATTTGCTATACAACCCCATATAATGAGATTATGACAATGGTTAGATAAATTAAAATGTCAAACTTATTAGTATTTATATCATATTAAAAATTTAAATAGTCTAATTCACCTATTATATGCTTAATAATAGGAACCAGGAAACGAGCTGTTTTTAAAACTACGACTACAAACAGAACAAATTCTACTATGTAGACTCGGAAGTATTCTATGTAATTTTCTAACAACTTGTTATTTAATTATAATTAAGCCAATTTCACAAATTATCAAAACTTATTTTATATTCTATAACATCTTTTATAGATAAAGCTCCAATAGTAAAAAAAGATTATTTTGTTAGACTTGATTAATCAATTAACAATTATTTCAATTAAATTGAGCTTTTCAATGTAGTTTTCAAATACTGTAAAAGGAAATTGGAAATAGTTTAAGTTAGTATATTGGTATTTAATACTTAGATTTTAATAAATTTAAAATGCTGAATTCTAAAATAATTGAGAATATTTTTGGGTTAATTGATATTATTTTAAAATTTAAAATTATTCCATTTGAATTAAATAATGGTAAACTTAAATTTGACAAATCGAAATTCAAATATTCCTTGTTATTTTCAATGTATCATGCTTCATACATCATCTATTATTTGTATTATTTTATTCAACTTTTTAATAAAAATATAAATATTTCAATTTTTGAAGCAATTTTAATTGAGAATATTTTTGGGTTAATTGATATTATTTTAAAATTAAAAATTATTCCATTTGAATTAAATAATGGTAAACTTAAATTTGACAAATCGAAATTCAAATATTCCTTGTTATTTTCCATGTATCATACTTCATACATCATCTATTATTTGTATTATTCTATTCAACTTTTTAATGAAAATATAAATATTTCAATTTTTGAAGCAATTATTATTTTTATGGCTATTATTATATTAAAAGCTACTTTAACCTTTTCTTGGTCGTTGATTTTGAAAAAAAATGAATTCTTGTTTTACTTCAATAATATTATAAATATGAACAATAAATATTATAATAAAGAGCAAAAAGGTATCACTTTAAAATGTCAAACATTTGTTCATAAATAATTTATTGAAAATATTAATAAAGAAATTATAATAATATGATAATTTAGAAGAAATTAATTATTTTAATTTTAGATGACTCCCGAACCAAAAAAATAATTGAAATGATATTCCGATATCGAGTTATCTGTTCAATATCTACGATTTATATTCTTTTTTCTTTTTATTTTTTATACAATCCGTCGAACATTTTATTTATTTACTCAATTGTTGAAACACATTATAAAAGTATTTGGGTTTTTATATTTTTCATTTTCATTGAATTAATAAATGTAGTTGTGATTTCTTTTATTTCCATTTTGTGCATTTTGATTTATTGTTTACATTTTTATGTAAATATTTCTTTATTAAAAATAACAATGTAATTTTAAATACAAATAACTAAACTTAATTTTATATAGATTTTGTAATTGTCATTTCAATTATAATTTTATCTTCTAGAAAAGACAAAATTAATGTTAAAACAATTCATGAATGGAGAAACTTAAAATGCAATTATTGTATTTTTTATATTTCAATGAATCTTTTTAATACAAATTTTCAATTTTTTAATTCATTTTTTCAATTATACGCTTTTTATTGCATTGTTTTATCAGGCATTGGGACATTTAAATTTTTTTATTTAATTGGCTTAAACGAATATTTGTTATATCCATTTTTATTCATATCTCTTTTAATTGCGAGTGCGACAGTGTTTTATTTTCCTCCATGTTATTTATATAAATATAATTCCAAAATTATCAACACAATATTCATTTTTCAAATGAAAAATAATTCATCAGAACGCATTAAAATATTTAAATTTCCATACAAAATCATTGGTCTTCGGATTGGATGTTTTTTCACAGTGAGATGGGAAAGTGTTCTTTTGTTTTATTACAACATTTTTCAAACTATTTTTACATATCTTGTTCTCTTAAATAATTTATAAATATTTCTTATTATTTCAATCATAATTCATAATTTAATTAAAAGAAATGTTTTCTTTATTTATAAGAGTTTATTTTTTTATTACAATTAACTGAGTTAACCTATAATTGTGCATGTATAAGAAGAGAACTAAAAGTTTAAAAATAAAGGACTGCATTCTCATACTCATAACCACACACCAAACATCCTTTACATAATATTATTTAGCTAATGTCAGATTTATGACTTTGGTATATATGGTAATTAATTTCTGGGGTTCGGGTTATTTTGAGTATTTTGATCGTTTTGTTTGATATGTCTTTCAATGTAAAGCAGGCCATTACTGGTCGATTTTTAATTTAATTGACAGAAATGTATGCCAGTTTAATTATTGATTATTTATTATCATTAAATGAATGGAAAGAATTTCAAACTTTTAAATTTTGCAAGCTACTTGTTTCATGTTAATATTATTAAGCCCGTATTATAATGATCTTTCATCCCGTTTTTTACTATTCTTATTATTTAAATGTCAATCTTCACGATCTAAATACTACCTGGCTAAGCACCAAATAATAAATAATAATTGTGAGAAGAATCCCACCACTGGTATATAAATAGGACCCACATGCGTTTCTCCGGTCACTCGACAGTCACAGATGTCACTCCTCTTATCAAATCTCTCCTCAAGTGCTCACCTGAGGAAATCCTGAAAACTCCATTCTGTGAACTACATCCTCTCCCCCTTCACTGTAACACTCGCCGGCTGATCTTTGCCAAGAACAGACCTTAGTTTTTGGGCTGATTTCTAATATAATTATAATTATTTCTTTGCCACTCGGCTTTATTGTTTTTCATTATTGGTCTTTGCCATGTGAACTTAATTATTTAGTTTTGCTTTTCGTCACTCGTTGATTTAATAAATCTTAAGATCCTCCTTCAATATTTGGTGCAATCATTTAACATTTGCCTAACAAAATATTTTATATAGAATGGGTTTTTAAAACATTTTGTATATCAATTTATTTGAAACATTTTAATACATTTGACTACTAGAAATTGAGTCATTATAATTTAAATTGACGTGTCTGAAATAGAAATTCTTGGTTTCAAGATTTTCCTTTGGCGGGTCATCGTAGGATTTCGACTTGAATGAGGAAATGTTGAAATCAGCCAATTGTTCGTTTTTGTTTAAATTTTTCTTTTCTTCTTTCTTTTTCCCGCTTCCCTTGTTTGCAAAAAATGAGGATCGAGTTGACTCAAATATTTTAGATAAAGAACTTCGCATCTTCTTATTCGCGTAAACATTAAATACGAAAACAAATGTGCCCTATTGAAAATCATTTAATTTTTTATTATATAAATTTAAACAAATATTTATATTATGGCTATATAATTAAATAATAATTACAAACCTGTGATGCATTTAAAACAACAAATAATATTCCAGACGCACTTTTCAACGTGTCGTCTTCAACAAATTGCAAAAATCCAAAACTCCACGTGAGTCCCAACATGACGGTGAGGGAAAGACTTCCAATTAATCTTTTTCTACAAATTAATTGTAATTATAAATAAAAATTAATGACTCATCTGGTTATAAGAAGTAATTTGATAAAATAAATAATTAATATTTTAAAAACTTGTAATTTGCAATCCTTGGTGTCAAAAGCGGAAATTTTCTATTTAAAGTTATTGTTTTTTTCAATGTTATTGAGAATACAATTGAATTTAGCTGAAATAAAATTTATAAAAATCAACGAGTAAATATTTAAAACTTTCGTCATTTGTTTATATATAATAAAATATTTGAAAATCAACTTGCAATTAAGATTATGACGATTGGTCCCAAAAAACCCCAAATATAATCATTTGAAATCCAGCAACTAATATTTAAAGTTAAACAAATTTTTAATAAAAGTCAAATTCATTTTTCAACCAATATATTCATAGTTATTGTAGGTGATTTAATTATAAATGATAATTATAATAAAAAGTTAAATAATTATTTTAGCTGGAAAATATTTTTTACAATTTATCATCTTGATAAACGTTATAAATTTTTCCGTCTATTGTTAATCCTCCAATGATTAAAGTGATTCCAACGATGAGTAAAGGAGCGACAAAAGCGCCCAAACGATAATACAAAGAATATTGGCGCTTCGTTTCAAAAACATAAACGACGACTTTATAAATGTGAATTCCATTCACGGCCATCCAACCAAATACTGTGAGCCAAACGTAATGAGAAATTATACCAGCAGCAAAACAAACCTAAAGAACAATTCAATTTAATTTTATATTTTAAGTTAATTAAATTAATTACAGATGAATTAAATGTGAAATTACTTGTGATAAAATTTCCGAATCTTGGTCAAATAAACTTTCCCATATCAAAGTTTTATCAAATAATAACAAAACGGAAAGATTAGCAAATATTAGAGAATAAGATAAACTTTTGTTAATTAAAGCTTGCGTTCCTTCAATGACATTTACATTTGAAATTACAATGATATTCACTGACAAACAAATTATCGAAACTGAAGACAAAAGGATTGTTAAATAAGTTAAAAGTCGGCTCTGTTAAGCAAATGAAATTAATTAAAATATTTTAAAAAATTGCACAATAATAATTCACATAACTGACCGTTATTGAAAGTTTAAAAAAATGAAATTTATAATTTTCTAGTTTTTACATTATTTTCATCATTTCTGAATAAAACAGCAAAATTGGTCAAATGATCACATTCGCAAATTGTTACACTTTCATTGCTCTCCTTCATAACTTCGCATCCAACATTCGACCAATATGACCATCTATACATTTTAAT
>VJMY01001434.1:0-12844 GCA_009869795.1 Neelides sp. FZ-2019 | reverse complement strand
TTATCGTCAATTTTCATTTCAATTCCAGTGAAATTATTAAGCGTCGTTCCAAATGATTTCGTTGGTGTAAAAGATCTTAAAATTTTCTCTTCTGAGCCGGAAATGAGAAAATTCCCTAAAAGTTTCCCAGTCGTAATTGAGTGACCATGAATTTGCGGACGTCCAATTTCCGTCCATCGATCCCGACATTGAACGTGAACACGAGTCGTCTCGTCCTCACTAGTGGAGATGAGGAAGCCAAGATGGGAATAGTCAATGTCACTAACAGGGCCGAAATGCCCAGTGACTGAAGGTTGAAGAGCGAATTTGTCAAAATCAGAAGAATAAATTTGAAATGATCCTTGAAATCCGCAAGAGACGAGGAAAGACGAATTTAACTTTGCTCCAAAACCACCGGGAACTTGACCTCCTGTTACTCCGAATCGATGCTTTTCGACCCAAAGACCGTTGCATTCGGATCTCCAGAGAATTATTGATTGATCGCTTGAACAGGATAATAGTTCACCTGCAATTATAATTTGAAGTGAATAATCAGTGATTTGTGTGAAAAAAAAGTCAAAAGTTAAATGAAGTATTAATACTGAAACTGTGTTAAAGTAATACAATTTTGCATTTAAAATTAATAAATTCTTTATGAATGAATATTACCATTTTTGTTAAACTGTATTGAATTGATCCATCCTTCATGACCATGTATGATGGAATCAAAAGTAATGAGCCCAAGTCCATTGATAAATACTTCAAAGTCAAATTCCTTATTTTGTTTATGAGAGGAAATTCGCCAAATGGCTATTATATTATCTTGACTCGCAGAACCCAAATAAGTAATTCCGTCATCTTTAAAATAAGAAAACCAACAAGTTTATTTTAAATAATAAAATTTTCAATAATTGTTCAAAATACATTATTATTGTCATTATATATATTATATTACTAATAATATTTTAATGTCAAAAACTATTGTTTTGATTTGTGTAAATGAAACGTACTTGTTTTTATAAAAGCAAGTGACCTAACCCAATCGTCATGTTTGTTAAGTGAACAGTTTAGATCTTCAATTACACAATTTGGAAGAATTGAGTAAATTCTCAAAAGTCCTGCAGAAGTGCCGAGGACTAAGAAAGTCTTTTCGTCAAATTGGAAAAATAGTGATTCGATTAAATGGTCTTTTCCGATGCTAGGTGAAGTTAATGCCACGTAAGTGGAGTCTATAAAATAAAACTATATTAGTTATTTAAAATTTTAGATTAAATTATCTAAATTTTTATCACTACAATTAAATAGTAAAAATAGTTTAAGAAAATGTATATTCCAATAATAATAAACCTTCTATGTTTATTCTGAAAACTGGAATAGATTGAGATGGAACAGTGCAAATGACAATGACTTCAGTAGGAGATAAAAAGGTGGCTTCGCAATTATTTATGGCATATTCGAGTGAAATTTCAACTTTTTTCGCAAATTGCTCATCAACTTTTTCCCATAAAATAATTTTTCCATCTGAACCGCAAGTGACAATCCATTCAGGTTCAAATTCATTTATCCTTAAACAAACAAAAATTACAATAAATGGATGATCAACATATTTGTCATGTATGATCATACAAATTACATACGAATTCAAAATAAACTTACTGATTTTTCACAAATTTCACACAATTGATTCTCCCTTTATGTTCAACTAAGGTTTTAGTTGTTCGCTTTTCCTTAAAAATAAAAATTGGTAAATCATTTTTAAGCTATTAATTAAAAAATCATTTTAAAAATATTTTATAATCGAAAATGAAATAATTACAAGTAGATTATAGAAAGCTAATGAATTATTTGCTCCGTATATTATTTCATCTTCGGTTAATTCGAATGAATTATGAACGCAATTTGAACTTGCAGAAATGTATTTAATTTCTACGTCCATTCTTGAATTTTAAGATTATTTAAAAGTTGAATTTAGTTATGATTGTAAGGAAAAAGCAACTAAACAACCCGAACCAAAGACCGGCAAAGAATTAAAGAAAAAGTTGTTTAGATTTAAATGAAATGTACAAATCTTCCATTGAAGGAGCATGCAACGCATGCAGCATGTGGGTTGTGTACGAAACTTTGTACTATCGAGTGCGTCGAGTAATTTAATTTTAAACTCGTTAGTCTCATCCCTATTCTCATTCTTATTTTTCATAAATATACATAAAAATAGTATAATCTTACAATCTGTATTTCTAAAAAGTAAATTGCTGGAAAAAGCATTATTATTATTATTATTAGGATTTTCTTTAATTCTCAAATAACATTTTAGACATTAATGCGTGGTTTCTTTTAAAATCTTTTCATATAAATTAAATTATTTACATTTTGTATCATTTTAGGAGACAAATTTTATATTATAATTCACAATGTTTTTCTTCAAATTTTTTTTTACTATACTATACTAGATATTTTTGCATTAAAATACATTTAAAATAGTTAATTGATTATTCTATTAAGTTATTATTATTATAATGTTTAAAGAGTGTGAATTTTGTTCTGTTCATTCTAATGATCTAATTAATTTATCTTCATTCCCACCATTTAATCGAGATCGCTATGTGAAATCATTTTGTCAACTTCTTAAATTACCATCAAATCCGACTTATGAAAAGAAAATAGGTGAATCTCCATTATGCCAAGATTGCTTTCAAACACTTGAAGAAATCTCTGGGGTTATGAAGAAGTTTGAAGCCATTCAGATCAAAATCACTGATTTGAGGGGAAAGGTCGAAGACATTTTTCTACAAGGGCATAAGAGACAAGATGAAAGAAATAAAGATTCAAATTACGGAGATTCCAAAACATATTCCAACTCAATTCGACAAATTATTATAAACGGTAATTAAAGAGGCTATAATGCCTAGTTCAACTAAAATACTCATTTTATATACCTAGTCAATATTTATCCATTGTATGTAATTAAAAAATTAAGTAAGATTACTTATTTTTAATAAAAATTTTATATTAATTATTTTATAATTTATAATCATAAAACTAAAATTTATTATTCTATTCTTAGATATTGGCTTAGGAAGTTTTAATGAAAATGAAAACAACATATTGTATCCAGACATTACAATTAAGGAAGAGCAAATTGATATTAATGATGATGTTATTCCAATAATAACAAAAGTTAATAACGCAGGTCAAAATTTTAACTACGCTCATAAGAACAATTCGATGCCGAATAACATACCTTCATTTTCACATCAACCGAAGTATTCCTTTCCAATCCCACCCAAAGCTAAAGGGAAGTTTTATACAGATAAAAAACCGATAAAGCCAATAATCAAACAAGGAAATATTCAAGTTCCACTTCGAGGACCAAAAGTCCTGACTCCAGAAGAAGTTGTTATATTAAAAAGAGAAGCTCTCACAAAAATCCCCAGATTAAGTTTAATCAAAGTTGAAGAAATGTCGCCTGAAGAACTCCAAAAATCCAAATCACTTATATCCAAGAGAAGACCAAGATCTCAGTTTTCAAACATCAATAAAAATTCTAATGGTAAAATGCTTAAAATCGTTAAGAGATTCAGATATACAATTCGGCTTACAAATTGTATATTGTAAGAATTGATTGTATTATAATAGAATTGCATATTATTCGGCTTACAAATATCAAAACTATTTTTTGAAATTTAAGGTGGTCCTGTAGATTGTAAAAAATGTGGAAAAACAATGGCTCATCGCTACAGCCTCACTCGTCATATTTATGTGGTTCATACATTGAATAGAAAACCCTTTAGTTGTTCACAATGCACGAAGAAATTCAAATTACTTTCTGAACTTAAGGAACATGCACTTGTTCATTCAGGTAAGGACAAGTTTATTTTAAAAACTAATTAATTATATAATGAATAAAAATCATTAATTTAAAGATGATAACAAATATAACAAATTATTTCTTTAGGCGTCTGCTTGTACATCTGCGAGAAATGCGGTAAAAAAATGTCATCAAAAACGACACTTGAAAAGCATGTACTGAACTTTCATGTCAAGAAAGCGTCGTTTGTTTGCCCAATTTGTTCACGAAAGTTTAAACACCTTTCACAAATTAACAAACATTCACAATCCCATTTGGCACGTGATGGTATATATTAAATAATAACTTACGCTTATTAAAAAAAAATTTACTTTGGCGACTTTCAATTCATTCCCTAAATTATTATAGCAGTATTTTCTCATTGCAATTGAACAAATGAAATTAGAATTGTATTTTATGATTAAAATTAAAAGATTTAATTGTGCTTTTTTAAATAGTCAATTGTCATTTATGCGGGAAGAAGCTATCAAACAAATACAATCTCCAGAAGCACATTGAGAAAATTCATAATAAAAAGAACAAATATGAAGAATTGAATGAAGTTGAAATTATACTCCCATAAATAAGATATTGTTTAATTCTTTTGGATTACAAACTTGGGTTATTTAGCTATCATTGATTTGTTATATAAACGCTACTGAACTTATTTGTATGTATTCAAACATAGTCTGTTTTTACATTTACATTCCCAACAAAATATGCCCATTTATATTTTTTTAAATTTTTATATTTTTAACCGTTTAAAATGTAAATAATATACTATGTGTAAAAATTTCTTATTGTAATTATATTCCTTGAATTAATTCTTTTCTATATTTTACTTGGTATAATAATAATATGATTAAAAAAGCTTTACTGCGAAAATATAGTAGAACATTATTTAAAAAATTAAATGTTGATTATAAATTATAGTTAAAATATTAGATAACAAAACTTTTCTAATTAACTTTGTGTTAATTTTTTCTTCAATAATTTTTCAACTTTTTTATTTTCTCTTAATTCTACTTCTCTTTGTTTCTTCTCGCGTCTCAATTTTCTTCTTTCATCTTTTTCCTTTCTTATTTGATATCTTTCTTCTTCAATTTTATCTATTTGATTGTAATATTCTTCATTGTCAAATGCCCATTTATAAAACGGCCCATTCGGATCTTCGTTGTGACGTTCTTCGGATTCTTCCCCTCTCATTTGTTTTCTAATTCCATCTTGATTGATTATCCACGAGTCGTCGCTTTTTGTAAGAATCGTCACGAATTTAACGATTCTTCCTTTATCGTCATAAACATAAATTGATATTCTGCAAATTATAAGTAATTTAATAATATAATCATGCTTTTATTGCTAATTTTATTAGTCATTCTAACTTGAATTTTTTATTCAAATAACTATTTTTGTATAGTTTATAAAATAAGTATCAACTGAGTAGCATAAATGCATTATAATATAGATTTTTATATTTTAATTCTATTTACTTACAACTGATCCTTCATATCCTGAAATATTATGTAGTTATCTTTGTAAACTTTGAATTCAATCCCGTCAGGTTCAGAATTTTTGATAGTTATTTGATAGTAGCTTGTTTTATTGTAAATACATAGTCGACTAGTTTTTCCTCCCATATTAATTAAAACTTTATAGTTAAATGTATGTATTTTTATTTCAAAATACTTACGCTCTCAATTTAGGTGCTGTTTAAATTTGGTGTTTTAAAATTATTAATGTTTATTTTTTATAAACTTTGATTTTTACAAATTGTTATTTTATTCCGTCTTTTTTGATCAATTATAAGTTTTAACTTATTTCTAATACGATTGAATAAAACCATGTTTATATATTTAGTCATTTTATATTCTTATTCCAGTACAATTTTTAGTGGTTAAGAAAGGAGTTCTTTATTTCAGTTATCACTAAATATTAATACTGTTTAATTCATTGAAACTTTGTCATACATTCCTACTTAAAACTTAAAGGAAAATATTTAAGTACACCTGTGGTAATTCTGGGATTTGTGGTGAAAATACTGTTTGCCTCCCGAAAAATTAATCAGCTTATATTAATCGTGTCGTCGAAATGATAGGTTTACCTCCCGGAATACTAATCTACCTACCAATTACCAATCGTTTACCTTTAGTAAAATTAATTTAGCAAAAATAGTAAAATATTACGAGAGAAAGTGATCTGATGTTTGAAAGAGTCGATTTTCAGCAGGATGAGCTAAAAGATAGGATAGTGATCTTATTGTTAGATCACTTTCTGAAATCGGTCCTTGCCAAGATAAGATCAAATTAATCTGCTTTTGGGAGTAAATCAGTTATACCTCATTCAGCCCCGAAATACGCTCGAGATTTTATTATCCGCTAATTACTTCCACCGACACTTGTGCATTTTAATAGGAAAATATTTTGGTTTTTTTTAATTTCGAGCGCATTTCGGGACTGAATGAGGTATAGTGACCTAAATATAAGATCACTATCCTATCTTTTAACTTATCTAATTTTGCTTTCTCGCACATCATCTGAAAATCGAATCTTTCCAATATCAGATCAATTGATCTTAAGTGATCTGATCTTTTAAGATTACTGATCTTGAATTACCGATCTTTTGCTAGGTTGGTTTTACTAGGTAAAATTGGCATTTTTACAATACAATTAGCTATTGGGAGGTAGATTAATATTCTTGGGAGGCAAACCTAGTATTCTTACCAGAAATTCCAAAATTACTACAAGTATCATTAAATATAAGCCAAACTTAAAATCATATGCACATACATACAATAACGGAATATTTCAATGGTAAATATTATAAGAAATTTAATCAATACATAAGTACGAGATATAATTATGTATGTATCAGTCCTGGGAGTTTTTGGTTCGAATAGCTTTCGAACCAAGCTTTCGCTCCGCTCCGCTGTTCAAACAACAGCGCATCGGCAAGCGGAGCGGCAAGTCGGAGGTTCGTGAGGAGCGATAGCGGTAGTGGTAGAAATTGTAGGTTCAAAGGAGTGGTCGTTCGCTCATAAAATCGCTCCCTAGCTAAGAGCATATACCAGCTATGATGCTTTTGGTTCGATTCGAACTCGAACTAAGCGGTAGAGGAGTGGTAAGTTCCAGATTCGTGAGCAGCGGAGAGGCAAGTCCGAGGTTCCTGAGGAGCGAAGCGTCAAGCAAAGCGACAAGTTTGAGGTTTGTAAGGAGCGGAGCGGTAAGAGCAGTGACAAGGAGCGATCTCCCAGGTTTGGTGTGTATATGCATTTACATAGATATACTATAAATAAAATTTAGTGACACTACTCAATGAATCTTTCATTAAATAAAACCAATGTATTTCGCAATAAGGAAATTGAATCCATAAAATGGTCAATGACGAGTGAAATGAATATTAAATATTAATTTTTTGTAAGTAATTAATGTTATTGCCTATTCTTATTATGTTTTTTGTCAGATCAGAATTAGCCTTTAATATTGATGATGTCACCATTTGGATTTATAAAATATTAGTATATTATGATCTTTGTCTATTGAAATATTCGCTACCTTTTGATAAATAATAAAAAAATTCCTTTTATTCACTTTTGAATCCTCAATTCTATAAATTCCAAATCAGATTTGTAAATTTTTCATAAACTTTCCAGAATGAATTCTAAAGAAATCAATACGACATAATGTAAATAATGTTCATTGAATATTAATCAATGATTTTTACTATTATTGATTGAACATTGTACATACTGTTTTATTGAATTTATGTAAAAAGAATAAAGAACAAATTAGATATTTAAATCTTCATAATAATAAACTTGGTGATAATTCTTCCATCAACAACAACTAACTACATAATACCTTTCATTGTTTTTTTCCTTAAGGAAAAATACCAAATATATGAAACCTTGTAATTTTTATCATTAGTCATTGTCATTATCTAGTGGATTAGCATGTGACGATTCAATTCCTAGGAGTGAAAAGTACCTATTATAAGAAGGTTATTTCTAGAATAGGAATTACAGTATATAAAGTAAGAACAAAGTCTCATTCACGCATAGAAAACGAACGTTTATAGATCAAGTCAATTAAGAACTCATATATCTCTACAATGTTGAACCGAATCTCAATTTTTTTCTGCCTCGTTTTAGGTCTCCTCGAGGTCCAAAGCAAAGGAATTGAAAGACGTAAGAAAAATTCGTTTAATTTATCTGTAAACATTCAAATTATTAACTAAATAATTACCTCGGCTGTCGTACAAGTAAAAATAAGTTATAAAATAGTCATATATGGACAGCTAATAACTAATTAACAAGCTGTTTATACTCAATAAGCCAATAATAATACTTAATTACTTATTTCTCTTAAATGTTTTAGGTGAAGGAATGGCCTCTTATCATGAATTTAACAACGGGATGACAGCTTGCGGAACGCGACATGGGAATGAGGAATTCATTGCTTCGATCTCCTCCACCTTCTGGACGGCTCATAACACAAACAAAGACAAATTGTGCAGGATGACTCTCGAAGTGATGAATCCAATGACGGGGAAAACGGTCCAAGTCATGATCAAGGATCGTTGCACTTCTTGCAGCCAAAATGATATTGTTTTGTCTCCAGTGGCATTCAAGGCTCTGGGAGTTTCACTTGACGAAGGGAAAGTCAACGTCGAATGGAAATTCCTCGAAGACCTTCATCACACCAATTTCTAATCTATCAAATCTTATGAAAAGTTTCTAAAATTTACTTTATACCAATATTTTCATTAATATTATCTACTTGAATTAATAAAGCTTCTATTATTTAAAGTTCGTTGTAGAAAATTTCTAGAATGAATTTTAAATGAAGTCTAAACATTTCTTCATTGAATTTATCTGTATTATACAAATAAAAATGAACACATTGATGAATAATTATTTTAACATGTCATGTAAATAACATGTAATTATTATTTACTATAAAAATACTCATTTACCATACAATATACCTATACTTAATTGCATAAAATTCATTGACTTTTAAGAAAAATGACTCAAATGTATTTTTTATTTTCACTTAAAAATCTAAATGAGAATAACGAGAAAGTTAAAATTTTATATTGACTAAATTATACATTTAAAAATTAGTTATTGTGAGGCCATTGTGAGATAAAAATAATTCTTGGAGAATTTAATTTTAATTATTAACGTTTAAAATTGAAAATTACATAATACAATATTGATTCGTGATTAAAGTTTAAACAATTAAAGCTGCATTTGAAAAAATGAAACATTCTAAATTTCTTCATCTCCGGTTAGGATCCTCTCAACCACTGCAACCAATAAAACCAACAGTTTAAATAAAATCTCTTACTCAGGCTTTCGCGTGTGCGAATATGATTTGTGAATCAATTAAAAAAAACATTGAGTTAACTTACGGCCAATGACTTGCTCGAGCTTTTTAAGATTTTTGAGCGTCGTTGAGAGTTGCCTAGAAGGTGAATTTTGTGGTGAGGCTGTTTGGGGTGATTCCATCGCTTTCAATTGATTTCGCAATTCCTCCACTAGCGCCCAATCCTCTTCCGAAGATCCTAAGCGTTCAGGAGTCACTCCATTTAACAACCGTAGCGACGCTGTTCTCACTTTCGTGGATAAACTCGCAATCGTCGCAATTACAAGTGTGTCAAGGGCCTAAGCAAATAAATTGTATTCATTATAAAAACAAATAAGGAAGAAGACAAAATGAGAAATATGACTTACTTCTAATCTTTGTCCATATTGCTGGAAAGAATCTTGGGCATGTAGTTCTTCTTTGGAACTTCGTCTTTGAATCAAAGAAGGTGACGGAGGTCGCGCTGTGAGAGGTCGAATGGTTTTGACGCTGGCAGGTAAAGGGGCAGGAGCAGGAGGTGAAGGAGTTCCTCGGCTACTCCCACCACTGCTATTATACTTTCTCTCTTCCAGCTTCTTATTCTTATTTCCAAGACCTGAAGCAGCCAGAGGATCATAATTCTTACGACGCTGCCAATTGGCCAATTCGGTTTCCTTCGAATCCTTTACTTGTTGAGCTCCAATGCTTAACTATAAAATCAATATTTAAAAATAAGGTTTTGATATAATGTAACGTACAGAAAGTCTATTTTTTGAATAATAAACCTTTTTGGGACGAGGAGGAGGATGAATTGATTTCTGAACTTGTGGCGGTTGTGGTGGTAGAGCCCTTGGTGTTTCTTCGCTTCTTCTCAATTTCCCCACCTAAGAAAAATGGATATGAGCTATTAAACTCAATTCAATTTTAATTATGAATAATCAAATATTAACTGTTTTTACCAGGGTTAATCACATATGAATTAATCGCAAAGAGAAATATAAATCATTGGATTACAATGTTATTTCGCAAAGTTGCATGAGCTCTCAAGGAGAATCTTCCTCCGTCATTTCTTGAAAATGCAGCAGGTTGGCCTTCAGACTCATACCCATGCAGGCCCTTTCTAATACTTTGTCAAATTAAAATAATTTTGCTAAATATTGTAACAATTAATTATACAATTCATTTAACTTTTAAATGATTAAAACTAAGTTATGAATGTCATAGCTAATTACTTACTTGAAAGCTTTATTGAGACGAACAGGCTGTGGTGGTTTTTCTGAACAATACCCGCTTGGCCCAGCATCCGAGTGAAAAGAAGTTTCCCTTTTCAACTCTCTACGTCTGTTCATTTTTTCTTCCATGGCTCCCACAACGCTTCGCGTCTCATCCAGGTATTTCTCAGTCGCCCAATGTTGTCTTCCCATGGACCCAGCCCATTCTTCAACATAGCTTCTCTTGGACGAGCCCTTGTCTTGCTGTTGGATTAATAAGGAGTCCAAGGATTTCCTGGCGGCTGTCACAGCCTCGGCCTCATCTTCCACGGTGTAGGTCCCTGTTCCGCTTCCATCACTCTTGTTCTCATTATTGTCGCTATTGTTCTCCTCTTTCTTTTTCTGAGGAGGGGCGAATTTGGAGATCGAGTCGCGAATTCCGAATGATCGACTTTTACTACTTCGCGTTTCGCCAAAATCAATGGTGAATGCCATAGGGTGGCTTGTCTTTTCTTCGGATGGCGAAGGTTCTTCAGGAGTCCCTATAATTTTCAAATAAATTTTGTGTTAAATGTATTAAATATATAAGATGCATAAGAATTCAAATTATTTTTAAAAATAAAATACCTAAGGATTGCCTTCTTGAAAATAAATCTGCAGAAGGCGATTGTTCCCTCCACCGCTGTGGGAAATTCTTTGGAGGACTTCTCTTCCGTCTTTGGAATACTTCGTTCGGAACGGAGATGTCATCGACATGGACGGAGTGCGAAGACCTTGAATTTCTCCCTCGGTGAGTTTCTTTGGATGGACTTGACGGATTCAGCAGACGATCCGATTCCAGAATCGGACGTCGTCATCGGAGAGGCATTTTCTCGTCTTCCTTCCATTCTGATTAGAATTAAAATTTTGATTAAATATTGTTTTATTTCTATAAATTGGGATTGGGATTGAGAACAAAACATAAATAGTTAGAGTTTTTCATTATAGCATGTTTTAAATTGTTATTAATTAAAAGTAAAAACTTATACACAATATTGTGAGTAGGTCTCTTTAATGATTAATTAATTGGTTACAAACCTTATTGTTATCACATAATTCTATAAGAGAAGTTGTAATGTTTTATTTCGAGTTAACCATTAGGTAGGCAATAACTTTAAATGCAGTAAGTAAATTAACTAATAAAAAATAAAACTTATTCTCACAATAAGGACAAATTATAATTCACGTATTCGTCATTCATTCTATTTTGTCTTGACACGTTGTTGGAAATCCACATTCACATAACCATAATCAACTCCTACATTGAGATACCCATTTAAGGGTATTTTCCCACATAAAGGAATATATATATATAGTATACAGAATATTTAATAAGTTGGATTGTATTTTACTTGAAACAAAATAGATCATGCAATTTTATTTTTAAAAAGGATTTCAAACTTTGATATATCATTTATTATAAAATCATAACAATTCATAATAGTGGGTAGCTAATTATTGAACCTTGAGAGAAATTTTGGTATGACCTGGATGTTAACTTGGGCGTGCTATTTCAATAATCCCATATTTAATAATTTTAATCAATCGATACATCGTGTCACAATAACTAATTAAATGTATAGAAAATAATCTCGATGCAGAATTAACTTAATAACGTAACTTAATTAAAACATTAACGTGAAAATTGTACTTTGTACAACTCTTTCTATCACATTTTGACTTGACTCACTGAGGATTCGAATAAAGCCGGTGAGAAATTCATACTTTATTTGTATATTAGAGTATCCATTTCTCTTCCTTTGTTCCTTAAATGTTCCGATATTAGTTTATTAGAAATTTAATAAAGTCGGGGGTTTTTAGGATAACTATCTTCATCCGTTTTAAGCAAAATAGGCACATTCATCAAAAGTTCATTCATCGTCAATTTATTTTGCTTGTGCTTGTTTTTTGGAATTTTTACTCACCGTAATTATGTCTCGCTACATCTGCTAATTTATTTACCCGTAATTGAATTTATCAATTGAATAAAGAGTGTAGATCAGGCATTTACATAATATATTAATTAAATAAATAATTATATTTCTCTCATTTCCCTTATAAAAATGATAGAAAAGCAAAGAAGTTTATAAATTCTCGTTTTACTCGTCATTTCTAGAAATTCTCTCTACACCCCATCTGAACGATTGCACGTTGATTCTTCAGCAGATTCTCATTCATCATTGAGAATAAGGTTAGATCGAATCAGATATGGATCGGATGGTCAAATTATATGATCCGAGAGATTTTACTCGGATACGGATAGGATTGACTCGGATATCCGAGTAAATATTTTATTCTAATTAATACTGAAATATAGAGATCTTTTTATTAACGACAAACTTTACTGTCGTTAGTGCTTGTTCAAAATCATAGCTTTAATTTAATAAATATTTCTAAAAGACAATCATATTCGACTAAATTTC
>VJMY01001433.1:0-12865 GCA_009869795.1 Neelides sp. FZ-2019 | reverse complement strand
CGTGCAAAATAAAATAAATCATCATAATTTATAAGGCCAATATTTGGTTAAATTTTAATTCATATCACATATTACGTTCAAATATATTCATCTAAATTCAGCAACATAATTTAAGAAATGACTGAATTTCAAACATGGAGATTACTATAACAATCAATGACTTTCATATGAAATAAACTAAATAAAATATAAGTGTAATAGTTTCTTTAGCATTTAGAATTTGATAAATTGTTGATAATTCACGTTAAATTTTATATATTTGAATCCTTCATCATTGACTTTGACTTCCTACATGGAAATCGAGAATTTCAAGCAGAAGCAGCAACTTGTGGGCAGTTTGGAATTTCGCACGAGTTGAACATTGGAGAAATTGGAGAAGAGCCATTTGCGAATTCGTAGCGAATGCGAGATTCCAATTTATCGAAATTCACCGGCTTTTTGCAATACGCGCATTCCTATAAATTAAATTAAATCATATTTAGATAATTCCTAACTTCTTTAATTAAATATCATTTAATAATTAAGTTAAATTGACTTAAATTAGCTACAAATTACTATTATTGGACCAAAAATTAACTAAATGGGATTCTTACACTTGAGCAAGGATTGACCTTGAGTGGAATTCCAAGGGAAGTCCAAACTTCGACCAAATCATTAACAAATTCGTCCATCATAGCGATCGTGTGATGCGGCGTAGGGGCAATGCGCAATTTCTCTTCTCCCCTTGGCACCGTTGGGTAATTGATGGCTTGGACGTAATGGCCTTTCCTCTTCAGCAACTCGTCGGACACTTTGCTGCTCAATTGCGGATCACCAATCTACAATTTAATCAATACAATTTTAGCACAATTTAAAAACAATTCACAATTACAATCAGAATTAAATTTTAACGCAATTATTGGGCATTTAAATTAGCATTGTATTTTCAAAATGACATATTTCAAAACTACCCAATTTGTAATAATCATCTAATAATCTTTGGTCATTAATAAACGATGAATTAAGGAAACTTACGAAAACAGGTATGATGTGTGACGGGGTGTGTTCGACCGAAATTCCTCTTTCCATCAAGCTCTCTCTCAAATATCGGACGTTGAATTGATGTTTGGCCCTCAGCGCGCGACCTTCGTCCGACCTCAAGATCCTCACGGCTTCCAAAGCACCAGCGAGGACGGTCGGCGGGAGCGAAGTTGTAAATATGAAACCCGCCGCGTAGCTTCTGACCATATCCACTAGCTCGGCCTCCCCAGCAATGTAACCCCCGATGTTCCCAAATGCCTTCCCAAGGGTTCCCGAGATGATGTCCATTTCCTTCAGAAGCCCCTCGCGTTCGCCGATCCCAGCACCGTTCTGACCATACAGCCCCACAGCGTGAACTTCGTCGATGTAGGTCAAAGCGCCGTAGGAATGAGCCACGGAGCAAAGTTCGTCCAATGGGCAAATCGCTCCGGTCATCGAATGGACCGTTTCAAAGGCCACGATCTTGGGGATGCCAGCAGGGGATTTTGATAAAAGTTCTTCGAGATGTCTTGGATCGTTGTGGCGGAAAATGTGCTTTTTCACTCCGGAGTTCTTGATCCCTTGGATCATCGAGGCATGATTCCCAGCGTCAGAGTAAATTTCACAACCTGGTACAGAACAAATATTAAAATAATTAAAATGCTATTTAGCAAATTAAAATGCACTTTAGTATCGTATTTAGTATTTTTCTTTATTTATTTAGATAATATATCTTTATAAGATAATATATCGTTAGTAATTGTTTATAGAAACTTTTGAATTTTTTGAATTTTCAATTCAATTCAAAAGGTTTTATTCAAAGGTAATTGCTAATTGAATTAATTAAACGATTAAAAAAATTAAATTGATCTGAATTAAATTGTATTTACCTGGAAGTGCTTTAGCGAGCGTGAAAAGCGTAGAATCATTGGCGACAAAACAAGACGTGAAGAGCAGGGCAGAAGGCTTTTGGTGAAGGCTGGCCAACTCGGATTCAAGGGTTTCATGGAACACCGTGTTGCCAGAAATGTTTCGCGTTCCCCCAGCTCCGGCTCCATGATTTTCCAACGCATTTCTACAATTATTTAAAATTTAAAATTTAGTTAATTATCAATACAATTTTATAATTAATATTAACTTCGATTCATATCAAGATTAAAAATGTTCAATGTGAATGGCAAAGAACTGTAAAATGAATTTAAAGTCGGTTAACCTCACTGCATCTTTGACCCTTGGATGAGCAGACATTCCGAGATAATCATTTGAACACCAAACGAGAATTGGTTTTTCAGCTCCACGACCCAAAGAGAACTCGTGGGCCGTTGGGAAGTTCGTGGCGGATCGCAGGACCTTCTTGAACACCCGATACGAATGGTCGTTCTTCTTCTTCTGGATCGCATCCACGAAGAACTCCTTGTAGGGAAACCCGCTTGTCGCCTTCTTGATTTCAATCACGTCACGACGAACTTCCGGACTCGCCTCTTTCACCGTCACCGCATTGAGAAATGGACATTGCTTCTCGTCTCCACCTAAATCACAAAAGTAAATACATTTGTAATTCCAGTTAATTCCAGTACTTAAAAATAAATGAATAATTTATTAATAGTGATTTTATAATTACCAGTCGTAATTGGATGACGCGAAGGGAAAGACGAGAGAACTCTTCCAAAAACCGGACATTGATCTCCAAAGGCCTTGAGGAGATTCACCCCTTGGCTTCGAACCAACGGACTAGGAAGACGAGTGAGAAATGGACACGGCATCTTCACCACAATTAGATTCTAATTCAAATGAACAAAATTTTATAATAAATGGGAGGATTCGAATTAGTCAATCAAATAAATGTCTTTTCAAACTATTATAAAACGTGATGAACAGATTTAAACCAATTAGGAAATTACCCTCAAGGTTAATTTAAAGTGCCAATGTAGGACTGATAGAATTAAAGAACCTTCTACTTTTTTTAACTGATTACAGTTATCTTTCCTCCACTTATCACAGTTTGATAAAAATCCACTTTAAATACTTTTTATTACCTTTTGAGGATAAATTGAACAAATAAACTACAGTTGAGATCCGAAATGAAAAAAACTATAAGAGCTATATTGTAATGACTTGGTCTTGTGACTAGAAATCGGGATTTTTAAACCTAGTTATGTATCTATCATTAGGAAGGTCCTCAAGAGGATATTTCGCTAATGTAAAATTGTAAAGCTGATAATGAAAGATTGCTTAAACTTCAATTCCTCTTTAGGTCAGATATAATTCGATTAAACTTCTTGATACATTTTAACTCTTATTTTAGAAATACCAATTAACTTATAATTAAATCTCACAATGCACAAAATCCTCTTTTAACCTTAAAAACCTAATTTGAACTTTTAAAGCAGTGAAGAAAATCAATTAAATATGAATATAAGAAATAAGTATGGTTCAAAGGGATGTTTTAGCGCAGGTTCGATTACCTCTTTTAGCCTCGACTTCTCTACCAACTTCAAATTGAGAAAGTGAAATTTCAAGCAACATATATGTTGTTGGTATTTTCGCCTCGCTCTCACTTATTCTTAATTGCCAAATGTTTAAACTCGTATTTAATGAGAATTTAATGACATTTAACGAGATTTACTTGTAAATCGAACTTACCTTTAAAAGGAAAATTGGAGAAAAGAGTTGAAATGCGTTTGGTTCACCTTCCAACAACAAATTGATGAAAAATTACAATTCTAGGAGAATTTACAAGGAAAATTCGTTAATAAAAAAATATTTTCCCTTTTGGTATATTAATTAAACTTGTTATTCCTATGGAGCTACAATAATGTGCAGAAATAATTTTGTATTCCAACCGCACTTGTTCAAAGAAAAATGTGGTGAGAATAAATTAAGCTCGGAGCTTCGCGAACGTCAGAATTTCAATGCACAAAATTATTCCTCTGCTCGTTCAACATCTAATGAAGAGAATGAAGATGATATGAAAGCTAATTTTTAGACAAATAAAATATATAAGTTGAATGAGTGAAAGAGAGAAATTGAATAAATAAAAATGTTATTGTGGCGAAATGAAGTGCCTGAACATGCACCTGTGGAAATTATGTTTTTTCGAGACAACAAGGGCAGCCGATGGAATCCAAGTGTTCGAGAAACAAATTCCATGTTACCATTTCATGCTGTCAATTGTAGGTCATGGAATAACTCATTCCGAAGAACTGGAATTCGATACGTCTATTTAAGTGTGGAATTTCATGCTCAAATACGATGTTGCATTTGAAAATTTTGTAATGTGTATACGTTTATGTTAATTTAATAGTTTTTTTATGGAGCTGGCTTAATAAAAATAATGCATATGCCTATAAATGTATCTTCTATTTAAACATATTTGGCACAAAGTATTTTAAATGGGTTACTAAATTAACTTCAACCATTCAAATTAAATAGTATTTTCTATATTATTACAATTACTTGTAGATTTACAGATGATTGATACATAAAGTTTCCTATGTAGGAACTTAAAAAGGCGATTTGGATCAATTTCCTAAATGAGACAAGTGGAAGGTAAAAAGATATAATTTAATCAATAAATATCCTATATATTATATAGGCTTTAGATGTTGAATGTGACATTATATAATTCAAACAATTTACATCCGTCATACAAAAACAATAAAGCAAAATCATTTAATTGCATATTATATTGAAATTGCTTCAATATATTTCGATAATCGGTGGAGAATATTTCGACATCAATACATATTATGCAAGAGAATTTAGAGAGAAAACATTTTATTTAAAATTCTTAGAAAGAGATTTGAATTCATTAAGTAATCATTTAGTAGTTAAGAACCTAAGAATAATATAGTACCTACACTAACAATGCATACTATTACTTAACTTTGTTAGCACAGTTTTACTTTGAACTTATTTATTCGTACCTAAATACCTATTCGAACTTTGTATTGGTGTAGCTCAAATCCCAATGAGGCTCACTTAAATATGATTATAATTATTATTAAAATAATTTTGTATCTAATTTCATTTTACAATGTTACAATGGAAAATTAGTATTTATAATTGCTTACATTATACTTATACCTGAATATGTATATTCAATTTATTGTTGATAGATCTTCATTTCATAAGTATATAAGTTCATACATGAAGGTTCTTCAATGTCCTGCATTTGAGATACATGGGCTTGGGTTTATGACAGAAACTATAAGCATGAACTTCACAGTTGGAGTCAGGTCCAAATCATTAGACTCAAGAGGTAAATTGCCTTTACACAGAGTATGTACCTTTTTTTTGTTTTGAAGGAAAATGTGAAGGAGCCATAGAAATATTTTGGTTTTCGACTCCTAGGTTAGTCTGTCCCAATTCATTGAACCAAATGAAGGGAATTCCAAATTTGATGGGAAAATCTTTTAAAGGATTTCCAATCTAAGTAAAGAACAGCTTACTAATAATCATTTCCAAGTTTCCTTCAAGTGAAAGAGGGGCGAAGGAAAATTCCATTTTGGTTCAATTCGAGCTCAGGTATAGAGAGGCTTAGTTGACTTGACCACGGAAATACAAGAAAATGTTCTTTGGATCTCCTTTACTCTTCATCCCCATGGTCTTCGTCTTCCCTGATTATTACCAGGATCTCTTTTCAAGAACTCAGAAAATAAGAAAATTCTCAGCTACGAATGGAGGTAAATTAAAAACTTTAATTTCCAAATCACAGCATCCTAAGCCCTATGCTTTCGTGGACGGGTCAATGTTTGTACTCAACCTTCTTGTCCTATCTCTAAATAACATCTCTATATAATAGTATAATCAATCTGTACTGTAAACAAATAGTCATCTACTGCCTGCCTTTATGGTATTAGTATTAGGTACTAAGGTACTGTCCATCTAAGGCGGGATGACAATAGTTTGAAGACAATTACTTCTTAACGGAATTCCTTGAATGTTTTCTAATGACTATTATGGCTCTAATATTCGACTTGTTACACACTTACTTATTTTTACTATATGTCATACCGACGTATCTATGGATTTATGAACATAATCCCCTACTTGGGTACATATAAGTACCTGCCTAGGTGTAGAAGTAGGAAAATTCCCCAATATCCTTTTAACCAACCATCTAATAAATCTAATAAGCATTAAGGCAAAGGCCATTAAAAATTAGTAAACAGAAACATTGACTATAAGCTGGAAATGAATTTCGTGGTTCCTTTTCCCATTTCCGTTCAATCGGGCAAGGAAGGAGAGAAGGTACGTTTAATTAGAACGGCAAGGCGAATGAGAATTTTAAGTGAATTTTTATACGTGAGAAAATAATTTAACTTCGCCATTTGCATCACACAGTTTCCGCCCGTTCGACCGACGGTGGGTTTTTATTCCCTACGGATTTTCTGAGGCCTTCAGATGGAAATTATCCACACAGGTTCGACTCGGGGAATTTGAACGACGAATGCATTTTGGGAGATGGACAATTGGGGATTTGTCGGACCTTTGCCACTTGCGCGTCAAACCTTCTCCGCTTAAGACCAGAATTTGCAGTGAATCTCGTTACATGCGGAAGAAACTTTCAATTCGTTTGCTGTCCAGGTAAACTTTTTATTATTTAAAATTAAAACTCTGATAATTTACTAGTGGATTTAATATATAAGAATGATGATTTGATATAGGAAAATACGTGTTATGTGTGCTCATTGATTAATAATATAAGTCACTTAACAATCTTCCAGCTTAATTGTGAAAAGATGTTAAATAAAGTATGAATTAAAAAGTGAAATGGATTAATTAGTTAAAAATGAATAAAATGATATTTAGTTTTTGAATTAGTTGTTTCTAACTAAATAGAAGGAGCAAAGGAAATTTCAACACCTTCCGGCCCGCAATCTCGACCTCAACCGCCGAAAATTCCCAAAATTCCTCCACGACCGAAACCAAGTTTGACGGATCCAAAATACGACTCGCTTGGCTTGAAGCCTTCAATGATTCAAAGTATAAGCAAAGAGATCGAAGGAATTGAACAACTAAAGCACAAAGTGGAGGAAATCTCCAACCAACTTCTACCCACCAAACAAACAGACAAAGAAGACGAAGATTTTTATTTCGGAAATTCCGATCCTCAAGAAAGTAATTTACTTAAGTTTAAAACTTTACTCTTGAATCTTTTTTCCATTTATGGATTTAACTAAAAGCATTATGCTATGATTGCATTGGATTTAACGTGGTTTCGTTCGTTCCCCAGTTTGCGGACTCTTCAAGGGCAATGGGAGAAAAGATGAGGAACTTTGGCCATGGATCGTAAGGGACTTTTAATTATAAAACTTATGCGCGAGAAATGATCATTTCATTTCTGATTCTTATAATTGAGACTGAATGTAGATGAGAATAGGAATAATCTTTATGTAAACATCTTAAGATGATTGAAAGATGTGAAGTGAAGGATGGGAAAATGGTTAGTTATATGTGTGTTTCACTTTGTTTAAGGTATCAATCGGGAAAAGATCAAAAGATGGACAAATCGACTGGCTCTGTCTTGGGTCATTAATCTCACCAAAATACATTGTCTCAACAGCACGCTGCATTGAAAAGTACGTGCATTGACAGCATTAACACTTATAATTATATTAATCTCTAAATTATCTAGCAATAAACACGAGTTCACCTTCAAATATACATTCTATAAGTATTCTAAATAGCCAATACTCTAAAAGTAATGATTATGCTAATACCTTATTACCTTATTATGTATATTTCATATATTATTGAAATATACAAAATAAATATTTATAAATTTAATGAACCCGCAAATGGACTCTTTCTTCGTATTGCAAAAAGCGTTGTTTTTGTTTGATTCAAATGGTTTTTGGTTGGTTCATAAATCCATAATTATTTATTTTGATACATAAGGTCTCCCAATGTCGTTGCTTTTGGAAAAATCCAACTTAAGAGAACAAGAGGTGACTTTGTCACGAAACCCATTTTGGAACAATTGATCAAAAATACAAACAACAAACAAAAAGGAACTGGCTATCAAAATATTGGATTGGTAAGATAAAACAATTGATTTAAAACATTTCAACGTCAATATTTTATTACGCAAAACTAAATTCTTCCATCATTTCCTACACAAGCACAATTTATAGACATGTTATCTACATATGTTTATGTACATATATGAATATGGTATGTTTTAGTTTACAAGCGTACTTTTCTTACAATCAGTGACACAGATAGAACGACTTTTACGCATTTAAACAATATTTTAATTAAATATGTTTAAATAGATATTTTAATTCTATCAGCATTGAGTTAAGTATGTTCTTTCAAACTCAATTTCTTGTTTGAAAATTAAATCCAACAATTAAGTCATAATTTTCCTCATACGCATACATCAGAGAACTTAAGTAAATTTAAGTTTTTTAGGCCGGCATACATATATGGAATTAACTCTCTTTGACCCTTTTCACTTTCATCTTCAAATTCCGAGTCGTGTTGAACAGGTGCGGGTTGACCCTGTAAACGTGACGAGAAATGTCGTCCCAGCCTGTCTGCCGTTCCTTGGAGGAGTCTTGGACATCATTGCATTTGCAAATTTCAAAAACGTCTCAACCGTTGGATACGAAACGGACCCTAATGGTTAGCCAAAAATATCGAGGAGAAATAAATACTTTATCAAGTTAACTCTTTTTAAATTGCAAGTAATAACTTGCATTTATTGAATTTAAATAACATTTACCAATGTTATCACAATAAATAATCAAAGTTCACGATTTGGTTTATAAAGGTGAAGTGCGTTTTGAGATTGAAGAGGAGAAAATCCTCAAGAACACCCAATGCAATCGCGTATTCGGAAAGGTCCTGAAGGATAAGAAAGAAACAGTTAATTTCCCTCTTGGAGCTTCGCATACGAACATGTGCGGGATGTCAAAGAAAAAAGATTCTTTGTGTCAAGTAAAACTAATTTTCTCAACTTGAATCTTATATCATATACGATATTTACCTATCATTTTACATTAAAATGTACAATATCAATTAGCATATAGGCAAAGTATTATGTATATATGAAATATGACATATGTAGCATGTATATTATATATCATAGTTTAACTTAATTAGAGGAATTATTACATACAATGCTTAAATACCTACATATATATGTGTTTTATATGAGAATTGTATGTTTATTTTGAACAGATTGAAGGATCTCCGTTAATTTACTTTGACCCAGCAAGCGAGTCTCATGTTCTCATTGGGATTTCCTCTGGATCAGAAGGATGTTCAATGAGTCGTCGTCTTTCCGTCTTCACGCGCCTCAACTCCTTCAGTTCTTGGATTCGTGAAAATGTGGGTTCTCTGCCGTCACCTTTGCCCTGCTACTTTTAACACGACTCTATCTGATTAAATTTATTAAGTATTATTAAATGACATCCAAGTTTTATTCTCTTTCGAAGTTTCGACACATTCTTTGTTTTGTTCAATTTTTTATTTCTTTTACCATTTCTGCTTCACAATGAAATGAGGATTTGATTTGAGAGAATTGAATAGTTTGAATTTGACTAATAATTCATCAATAATTGCAAATAAACTAATAAGAATACAATAAAAATAAAATATGTAACTATTTGCTATACATAGGTAACATAGTAATAAATTTCAATTGTAAGACTCAATGATACTATCTATTCTATTTGGAATAAACATGTCAAATATATTGATAAATAACTAATGAATGTATTTATTTATATACTCAAATAGTTGAGCATGCCTTTCATTAGGAATTATGCATTAAGCAATACATATCTGCCTACTTAGAAAATGTGAATTGGATCAAATCCTCAACGATAATGATTTGATGATGAGTGATGAATCAAATAATTGTCATTGTCAATTACAAATAATTATAATAAAGTCAAAATATATAAGTATAATATAAAAGCAATGATTAATAAATCCTAACTGATAAAATGCAAATAAGTTTAATCTTCTTAAATAAACACGATTAAGAAGTTGATTATGAAATCACAATTTTTGGGGGCGACTTGAAACTTTATAAAATGGTGCGCCGTGCTGTGAAATTAAAAGATGAAGTAAAAGTTGGGGAATATTTTACCGCCTTTTCGTCTTTCTTTCTCATTCTCATTCTGATTTTATAATTCAGATCTTTCTTTTCTTCGTTTCTTTAAATTTTAATAAATAAAACCTTATTTTAAGTTAATTCAAGTCAATTTTGATTGAATAAGTGACAATGGACAAGAGACGTAAATCAGAGATTTCCAGGACGACAAGGTCTTCTTCGTCATACAACAAGTCAGGCCGTGTAAGTCGAGCGAGCGAGGCAAGTTCGCGAGCCTCGTCAGAAACCTCCGATGACCTTTCCATCTCCAAAGTGTACGAGGGGATGAAGAAGTACGGGAATAACCCGCCGCCGCGACCTCGACGATCCTCCAACCCAGCCACGGACATGGACGAATCCCTCCTGTCAACATCCAAGATTCAAAAGGGCATGAAGAAATTCTTCCCTGTGACTCCGACCAAATTGAGAAAATCCAAATCCTTTTCATCCTGGAAGTCAAAAGACAATCTGGAATCTTCATCCTCTTCTGACGAAGCATTGAGCCAATCCAAGATCGTACAAGTCATGGCAAAGGATTTCCCCTTTAAACATCCGACGGCTCCAATAGACGATGAAGACAGCGAGGATGTCAGCGTCTCACTTTCTCAATCCAAAATTGAAAAAGGAATGAAGAAATATCCAAGAAGGAAATTGTCAAATCTCCATGAGACACCACAAGACGACGAAACTCCATCGTCCTCGTCTAGGTTGGATACAAGTGTTAAAGAGACAAGTCAGAAGAAAAGCTCGTTTATTGAACAAATGGAAGAAGACGACTCGAGCCCTGAACTTCCCACCACTGATGTTGGTTCGCTTAGCAGTGTGAGCGTTGACCAACATGAGTCTTACCATGAGAAATCGAACAAAAGCCTTCACACTCAAAACTCCACTTTAAAGGAAAATGATCAAAGTCGGAGTTTAATGAGGACTCCAATGAATTTCAAGAGTCCAATTCAAGGTATATAAATATGTAAATTAATTAGTTATTAGACATTTAATAATTAAAATTGATGCATACAATATTTAATTATTTATTAGACGCTGAGAAATCGTTTGCCTTAATGTTAATTACTGGTTATAATCATTAATAATTAGTTAATTAAATTTATTAGGGGGAACCAGTACAAGAAGTTCAGCGAAGAATAAAACCCCTGTAAAAAATCCATCTTCTTTCACACCACGGGGATCTCGTCAGAACTCTGCTGGTCCAAATGTCCAGACTTCATTACTTCAAAGGGAAGAAGGAGATAGCTCAGAAACAGACGTAATCGTATCGGCTCAAGATGAAAACTTCAATGTTCCCCGGAATGACTCGAAACGTAAAAACTCAAGCCACGTATTCTCATCCGACGAGTAAGGGTTTTTCATATTTATGTGAATTACATTTCTTAAATAGCAATATTAATAAATTAGTATGAAATTAAATTCATTAAAATGAATTAAATCACTTAATGAATTGATTTAATTATAACAACATAATTAATATAAATAAATAATTATTATTTTAGATCTTCGCAAAAAGGAACACCGAAAAAGAGAGTGAAGAATGCCACATCTACTCCAGTGTCTAAAAAGATCTTTCCATCGAATTCTCCCAGTTTGACACCAATTAAGAATGCTGGATCAGAAATGAGGCATGTGATACACACAGTGAAAAAACTCCCTACTTGTAAGATATTTAAAATTTTTTATTATTCTTATATATATATACATATTAAAATTAAATATATTTTTAATATGTTAAATGTTATTTTACTTTCATTTGACCAATAATTCACAATTGAATTTAAATTGTTCTGTTTTAGTTTCTACAAAGTCTCCAAAACAAAATCTGCCAGGACAAAGAAACTTAACTGGAAATTTAAACAGATCACGTACGTGAAAATTATTCTTTAATTGCTACATTTAAAAAAGATTTAGTAAAAAAGATTATTTAAATACGAAATTTTTCATATTTAAATATGTTTAATGTAAATTATTTTGTTCAATAGTTGGATTGCCTTCAACATCAACACCAGTTCCTGTCAAAGAAGCGAAACACCATTTTTCAAGGATGATTTCGATGGTGGGTTACAATGTTGAAGATAGCGGAAGTAAAGAAAACTCAGAAGTCACACCAAATTGGAAACGAAAGGACCCAACTTTGCCACCAGGGAATAATTTGAGTTCTCATCCAAAATCTCCAGGGAAGTTTACTTCGAGCTCTCAAATGGAACAAAGCGAAACTCTAAACGATCAAAGCTTTGAGAGCCGGAGGAGCTCATCGCGCTCAGTGAGTATCAAACAGAAAGGATTTTACAGTGAAGATTTGAACGAAAAGAAGAAGCCGATTGAAAACACCAATGAAAAAGAAGAACTTGAACAAAATAAAAGTGCAAAGTTTGAAAAGACAGATAAATCCATTGAGAATTCCAAACTTGTCGAACAATCTTCAGCCAACATTTCGGTTAAAGGGAAATTGAAAGATCGGTATAAATCCGTTGTTGAGACGAGCGGCAGTGAAGAGGAAGAAAGCGACGACGATGAACAGGACGATGAAAACGAAGATGACAATGAAGATGAAATTGAAACTAATAAAAGTTCAAATTTGAGAATGATTGTTGAAAATTCCAAGAATAATTCAAAAATTGAAAGTTTCAAGAATAATTCAAAAATTGAAAGTTTCAAGAATAATTCAAAAATTGAAAGTTCCAAGAATAATTCAAAAATTGAAAGTTTCAAGAATAATTCAAAAATTGAAAGTTCCAAGAATAATTC
>VJMY01001432.1:0-12871 GCA_009869795.1 Neelides sp. FZ-2019 | reverse complement strand
TCACAAAGGATCGTAAGTTAACTGAAAATTAGTTTTTATTTCACGATTTGAAAATTTAATTATTTTTATTAAATTAAGAAATTTCCTCATTTCAAATATAATTTTTAATTATGAGGAGAATACGCATGTTTTAAATATTTTTTAATATTTGTTTAGGAGATGGAAGATTCCTCATTGTTAATTGGAATTTTAATGATTATGAAATATCAAAATTATTATTAAGAGGATTATTGATTATAATTTACATTTTCTTAGCTGTTTATTTGAGTTTGAAAAATGACCCTTATGGAGCCTATATCCTATTTACGGCTATCTCAACATTTTTCATTTACATGATTTATTACTTTGTTATGAAGGTATTTAAATTTATTTTAGTTTAGATGAGTGCACATTTAATAAAATAGACTTTGTTTGGTTGTTTTAGATTACATTGATTTAGTTCATCTGTTACTTAAAACTAAATATTAATTAATTGCACTTATTTTTATTTAATTTATAATGAATTAAATTAATTTATTTTAGTTTATTCATTCAGAATCAAATGGAAGATGGAAGCTATTGATCATTCCTATTTTTTATTTAACTTTCACAATAATATTGGGCGCCTTTGCCCTGTTTTACTTTTTTAATTCTCCAATAAAATGGGAATCTTCGCCTGCCATTTCAAGATCAAGAAACCAAGAATGCATACTTGGTCATTTCTACGATAATCATGATTTATGGCATTTCCTCTCTGCTCCGGCGCTATTCTTAACTTTTATGGTACCTTACACATATTAGATTTTTTATGGTAATTTTAAATAGAGTTGATTGAGATTAATTTGAATTTATTTATTTCAAATTTAGTTCTTGCTCGTTATTGACGACGATTTACTTACAACATGGCAGGGCGAAATTAATGTATTTTAGTAAATTGTAATAAACTTTCATACTAATACACAATCATGTTATAAAAATATTATATTATATTTTGCATTAACTTTATAATATTAATAATATGAATTTAATCTTTTGTTATTTACGATTAATAATTTTTTTATTAATAAAGTTAATCATTAATTAATAAGCTTGTTCATTAACCTATTTATAAAATAAGATTTTTGAACGAATACCATTTTTCATATATTAACAGTTTTACCTCATTCCATCAATTCATTCATTGGTTTGAACTCAAAATAACCGGTGAAGTATATAATACTGACACCATAGATCAGGATTCAAACGAAATCCTTAACTCCAGTTAAAAACAAATTATCTATTCAATATTGTTAAACTTTAATTTTGCTTTTTGCTCATAAATAAACACAAATTAAAATTGAAGATGAAAACGTGAAATAGATAATTAATAATTTTAAGGCTTCTTCAAAATTGAATTTCGCATCTCAATTGAAATTGCATTTAAAAGAAAAATCATTCGAGTGAATTTTCGTGGTAAATCATTTGGTTCATTTGTAATTATCATGTCATGATTTATAATTAATCAAACAAATTCAAACCTTTTAAGATGAAAATCCTACAAATGAAAGGAATTAATTCTAAGCCATGCATAGCCTAATGCAATTTTTTTTAGATTAGTAAGCAACAAATTACACGATTATTTTTCTAACTCTGTGCATTTTAACCCATTTTTTATATTTATCATGCATTTAGATCATTCAAAATATCTGCGAATATTTAAAAAATGACCTTCTGCCAAAGTTTCGTTTCCTGAACAGAAATTGGAAGGACTCTATTGATGCAGAAATCATCAAATTGAATGGGTTTTTCTTTGTAAATAGATTTATTCAGTGCAAGTCAAGTAAATCTTTGAATCATCCACAAAATTAGCTAATTCACATCGCTAATTTTTATATTATCAGCTTTTTAAACAAAACAAAATCTGGGAAGTGTATTGAAATTCTATTAGAAGTTAAAATAATATGAATTCAGGGTTACTGTTACTCAAGGAGAAAACACTAATCAAGTTCACAAAGAGTTTAGAAAATTCCCACCTTCTCTGTGACTCCTTTTGTTTGAGCAAGGAATGCTATGTTAGATTACGCGAGTGAAGTTTTTATGCTTTGTTCTATTTACTGCTTTCATAGACTTTCTTGACTTTATGAAATAAAATTAAAGAACTAAAGGCGCAACCAACTTATATCTTCAAATTTGTTGCATCTTGCACGATGACCTCTGGCAATTTTTCCAAATCCATTTTCTCCCCAACTTGTTCCCCAGGAATTTTTTACCAACCAATATTTCTTCCCTTCATATTCGCCATATCTTAATAAATCCCATAATTACTATTTTAATTATTATTGGACTAATTAAAATTTAACTAAAAATATTCATAGCAAATATCAATTACTGGAAAAGTGATTACCAATCCACATATATATTTATTAATTATTTAATCATATTAGTCTTAAACTGAAGTAAATTTTTTTGTGGATTAATTTACCCGATGACTGCCATAGCATGACCCGCGCGTTCTTTATTGTCATCTTCACAATAATAAACATCGGATTTGACATCAAAAAATGCATCTTTGGTGTCCATGCCAAAATATAACTGAATGTGAATGCCAATGTGTTATTAAATATTTAACAAAAAATAAAATTATAATAAACTCATATACATATTATGCAAAAACAAATCTTGCGGACCGAAAATCTCAAAATTTCTAAACGATGTGTAGATAACTATGAAATTTTCATATTTTGGACCTACAGAAGTTGCGTTAGCATAATACAATTTAAGTAAATTAATAAATGTAATTTTGATTTAAAATGAAAATTATGAACGGAAGATTCTGAAAAATTAAAAAAAAGCTTACAGGTCCGTATTGATTAATTGCCTTTTCAAGTTGAGAATCAGACAAACTTCTTTTGCTCACAACGTTCTCTGAGGTAAATTCAATTTTGCTATCACATGAAGGCCTTTGACATTTATTTTGTTTTCCATTATATTTTGCATAGCAATTTGATGTGGCAATTCCTCCTTGTTTCTCTGCCACTTGCGTAGCTTTTCTAAAGGTTCCTCCTTCGCAGCTTCTCTGGGCACAATCAACTATATGTTTTTCGCTATATTCTACTAATTCTTGGTTTTTTAAGAAATTTGCTCCTTCATAGGCAGCAACCTTTAAATGAGAATAAGAATTTATAAATTAATAAAATGTCAGTGGCAATGTACGAGAAATTGGCATTTTTGGCTTACTGAAGCAAAAGCCCAACATGAGCCACAATTTGATCTTGAACCACCAGATTGATCTTTGATTTTCGTCACGGCCCCTTCTTCAAACCAATTTTTGCTTCCTTCCTGTTTAATTGAATTTATCTCCGTCATATTCGCTTCAGTTAATGTGTAGCCCTTTTTATCCAACCCTGTTTCTCCACACAAACCTTGAACTTTTTCTTCATAAGTCCAATCAGAAAATTGGTTCAATCCTGAAATCGATTTTTTGCAAATTCAGGAAAAAAAGCAAATTAGTTTTTGAATAAAATTAATATTTAAAAATAGTAATTTTTCACCTAATTTAGCAGATTTTCCAGCACTGTTGTATTCGTTGATGAAAGCAACTTTTTCCATGAAAATCGTTTTTCTTTTTGCATCTTCAAGTGGATTGGAATACATTTTGTTAAACGTTTGCTGAAATGTAATATATGTAAATATCTATATTTTGAGCATTTTGTATAAATACAGATGAATTTTGAGTTGACGTATTTATGTGTATGTTATACATCTTACTTTATATTCGTTCCAGCTCATTGATTGAACGGAGGAGACGACGAATAAAAATAATATGAAAATCATTTCTTGCCGTTATTCTACAGTTATTTTTTGTTTGTATTAAATTGTAGTTAAAAACTGATTTTTATGTGAATGTTTTCGAATAATTTTAACCTTTATATACTGTCTTTAACAACTGAATTTCCAAAATTCTTAGAATTATATACGCCAAAATTCTTGGAATCATTTGAATATCTATTCATTATTCATTCATTAAATACAGTATTTTCTTTATTGAATTGTTTATTTTATTAATTTAACTTAACTGTCAGTAATATATGGCGAAAAGAGGTAAAAGAAAAAATTTAGCCAATTCATAAAATATTTTATATGCATTCATTAATCATTAAATTAACCACAAAACACAAATGTGTTGCAATAAAAAATCTAAAATGATTAATTGATGTGATTATAACTGCAGAAATATTTAATTATTTTTTCAGAAATTTTAATTATTAGTGCAGAAATGTACTTTGCAGAAATTAAAAAAACTCAAATGGCAAAATAATAGTTGAATGTACAGAAATGTAAAATAATAGGCAAATATCATCTATTAAAATCATATATATATCATTATCATTATTAAAAATTTTTATCTTAGGTATTATAAAAAAATTAAGTAATAAAATATTATGAATTAATAATTTAATCTTTTTGCAATCTAGTAGACAGCCAGTTGAATGAATGGTTCTAAGATGTTTCTTGATTCAAAATTATTTTAATTTAATTAGAAGAAGCTTTTGTAAGCAAAAAATAAATAAATAAAAACACTATTATGTTAATATTTAAACATTTGTTTAAATTCAATAAATAATCGATTTCTTATTTTCGACAAATAGAAATTGTATAATTATTCATATATAATTGGAAGGGTATTAAAAATAAACATAGTTAGAAAATCAAGGAAGTAAAGAAATCAAAATAGGAAAGTTAATTAATGATTTCAAATTGAAAACTTGAATATTTGAACGATGAAGTTATTTGTTTTAGTGCAAGTCATTTTGTTAGAATTTCAATCTCCCGCTTGGCAGTTCTTTCCAAAATAAACCTTTATTTTCAATTTTGATTACAAGACTGGATTTTCTTCAGATTTTCAGCAAGCTCCGCACAATTTAACAACGTTGGTCAAATCAGCTAAAAGTCGTTCCACGATCCTCCCTTTTCTCTCTTCCGCTCCTTTGAAAAGTGGATGAAGGCAAGACACCATGAATTTGTCCATGATATTAACAGGGAATATCCCTTTATAAGATTCGTATTTGTAAATCATTCCCGCAAATTCCCCTTTTGGGCCTCATTACAAATTACTTGGCTACGGGTCGAAAATGAGTTTTTTCTTAAAACATCCCTTGTGAAAATCCTGTATCCGCTACTGACTCCCATTCCTCAAACTGTCAATGAACACAGATTGGAATTTAGTTTTCGTCTTGTCAAATTTGGTGAAAAATTGTGAACGATGGTCAAGTTTCTAAATTTGCTCACTCAATTCCTGATTTCCTCCCCACTAATCAATCAATTGATACTCAAATTTCATTTTCAAATCCCTGGAGAACCAACTTCCTATCTAAGACTTTGAGAATCTCCAATGAATTGTCAATTCAATGCCATGGGGTTGAAGAACTCGAAACGAACTTCCTCCCGCGAGGGTCAAATTTTATTCAAATCACTCCAAGGAATGACCAAATTAGAAAGTTCAGATTTTAGTTAGAAGGATCTTGAAGAATTCTGGGTTTTCTATGGTTTCCTTCTCAACTTGGCCCAGTACTTGGTCTAATTGAAATTGGACTTGGACTCTTTCATTTTACCCCATTTGTTTGCCAACATCATGGATTATCCCTTTGAATGGGAGAAAAAATGAAGAATTTGGTCAAATTCGAATTTTTTCTCAGCGAATTCAAGTGGAGAAAAGGACGTGAATTGCCACAATTGGGAATTGACTCATTGATGGACCTTTCAAACGAAAAGGTGAATTTCTCTACCGGAAATTTGAAATTGCACTTTTCTTCTAGCAGGCGAAATTGCAGTGCATTGAGCAATTGGAGGAGACGATTTCACCAATGAACTCTTCGAAAATTTCCCAAACCATGAGATTATTAGCAAATATGCAGAATCCTTCAGTCTTTCTTCTTTTATTTAATTGAGATTGAGAACACAAATGACTTCATTTCTTCTTTCAGTTCTGTCATTTAATATTATTATATTATAGTTTGTAAAAAGTAACTTATTTTTATCTATCTATACAGATGGCGATTGCTCATGCATGAGTTAAGCAATTAGGATTGAATTTAGTCATTAATATTTATACTCAAACTCTCACACTCAAACTAATCTCAGAGTAACAACAAATGTTATTTTTATTTGTAATTGATCAAAATAACATTTTAATCAAATTTTGCAAATATATTTATCATATATTTATATTAGCTGTATATTTAGTATATGTAGCTGTATGGGAATGTATGAGAATCTATCGAATCATTCATGAGATGTTGAAGGAGTATTAAAAGAGAAGTGATATGAATTGGAATGATGTAATACGTGTAATTCAAGTATTCAATAAAACTCAAAGCTGTCGAATCATTCAATCAATCCGTATTGTCAAATTAAAATTTTAAGTTGTTGGGTTCAAGAATCTAGATTGTTTTAATTAATGATGATTCATTAATTGGAGAAATGCTTGAAGTCCAAGTCTGTCCAATTACCGCTATAGGACGGAATATAGGATTATTAGCCTAATAGGCTAATATGCTAACAGGATATAAAATTTGATGTTATAAGTGTTCAATCTCAATTAACTAAAAGAAGACATGAAGTCATATTTTGAATTAAATGGAAAAATAATGAAATCATTTGATTTCTCAATTTAATGAGTTTAATAAAATAAAGAAAATGATATCATTAAATTGAATGTAAACATGGAATCGCCATACAATCCATGTACTTGAAATAATGCTACCTTAATTTTTATTCATAATATTTCAAATGTCCATTCAACTTTTACACATAAAAAGATAAGATGAGGATTTTCACAATTTACTATATTTGAAATGATGTTATAAAGATTATCTGTTTTCTCTTACTATTAATTTGAATTGGCTATTTAGTTTTATCTTTTACATGACTATTATTACTTAAACGTTAAACTATTCCAATATTGCTCCTCAACTTGAGATTATTTATGTCAATATGACATAGCCGCTTTATATCAGTACACAGTAGTCTCAGTATAAGTGATGTCAATTATTTATTTTTTTTATTGCTTTCCGTAATGTGATCTCATTATACTAAGAAGATTTAAAAAAATTTCACAGATTGGAGCTACTTTGTCCTTTGAACCCGAAATTTCCAATGTCGTCACTTCTTAAAAAAACCTTCAATTCCGTTAATTCATGTTTTAAGTACTTTGCCAAAATTATATTAAACAATTCGAAATATGATAGAATCACTGAGGAATGAGGATCTTACGATCTCTTGCCTGTAAACTAAATTGGCTAAATGAATTTTTTATCCGCAATGTCTAGAGAATTAAAAGAAGCCTTAAATTATTCATTTAATCTGGCTAAAAATTTGCTATTGTATGTAAATTAAGATTATTATTTCTCCAGCTTCTTTATTATTATTGAAAAATAATAAAATGTTGATGATAAAGCAAAGTCTCCATTAAAAATGCTAACATGATATTCTGTTGAGAACAATGGAAATTGACATCACAATTCAGATACCAAATGAATTAAATTGGAAAAAGGCTGTATGCATATTATATGCATTAAGTGCATAAATAAGTATATAATTCCACCATTATTGCCATATATAAAATATTATATACCCCTTTCTCCAATAAGAGAAATATTTCCTAATATAATAACCTGTTGGTTGAGTGAGTTATAATGTATTTTTTATCTGAAATAAAATTGCATTTTAAGAAATAGAGTTGATCAAGGCGGTTGGTGAAAAAAGCTTTCAATAATGAGGTCATCATTTCGAGATAATTGATGGTGATTATCTTGGAGGGGTTTTCGAAAAGGCTTAAATAAGCCGGACATGAACAATCCAACCGTGAAAATGCCAGTGTTTGAGTTGAATTCCAAAAAGCCCCATGAGGGCCACGCCAAAGACAACGAGAATTCCTACAACACATTCTTGGCCTGCGCTTCGGGAGACTTCGGTAGGAAATGGAAAACCCAAAAATTTTCCATCAAAGAGAACCAAAAAAGCTTGGAGAATTTCAACACTTTGAAATGGCTGGGGAAAGGAGCTTTTGCTAAAGTGAGTTTGGTGGAAGACAATAAGACGGGCGAGACTTTTGCCTTGAAGTGCGTGCGGAAGAAGAAGATCGTTGACTTAGAGATGGAGGACCAAGCCTTCAATGAGAGGGATCTTTTGGCCGCCATCGATTCGCCTTTTATAGTCAATTTGGTCACGACGTTCCAAGACAAAGCTCATATTTATTTTCTCTTGGAGTTTGTGGCGGGCGGGGAGTTCCATACTCTCATTAATGCACTAGGGAATCTCACGGAGAATCATGCAAAATTCTATGCAGCACAAGTAAGCGAGAAATTAAATGTATTTCTTTATTTTAATTATTTTAATATTAATTGAATTATTTTAATAAAGTAAATAATTTTTAATTTGCAACTTGTTAAAGTAAACTAAATGGCAATCATTATTTTAATAATTTTTAATTAATTTTTTCTAGTGTTAAATAATGATAGGAATTAGAAAATTGACTAGAATTACTTTACACTTAAAAGTGCACTAGAGCTTGGATAGATTTATATAATGAAAATGAATAGAAAAGTCATATCTGTATTTATATGTAAAACTGATTGTAAGTGAGACTTGTATCTAATTTCCATAATAATTTGCATACTAACCTAATATTCCGAGTATCCTAAATCACATCACGGGGAAAAACCTTCACAGTGTGATGTGACCTGATGTGAAAGTGTGAAACTCCTGTGATGATTGTGATGTCTCACTTCATCTCTCTAGCTAAATTATTCATTTAGGATTAATATGAGATATTTAGCATCTTTATTTTATTAAAACAAAATTATTAGAATTTAAAAATGAGGTGCTGGTTAATAATTGAGTAAATTTTAGTATTGCAAGATGGGGCATTTTGAGTGATTGAGCTTCACATCACAGGTCCTGTGAAGGTTGAGTTTCACAAAATCACACCGCATCACGTTTCACACTGTGAAGGTGAGAAGTGTGCTATGCACACTGCTAATATTACAGAATTTGCAGAATACTTTATATTAAACATTATCTATAACTCATAATCGCCCAAGTTCAAAATGAAAAATTGCAATTGAGAACTTAATCGATGCTAGTATTTTTATCACATTAGAAGATTACAATGAAGATAGAGGATAAAGTAAATGTTTAAAATATTCAAGTTTCGATAATTACAAAATAAACACATTATTGTTGCTTCATTATGAATGTTTATTTATTTTTTGATGATAAAATTTAATGCAAATGTCAATGTCCATAAAGATAAGTTAAAATTTAAGTAATATTTAAAAGGATTTCAAAAGTGAAATTATTGTAATGCCAGTATTAGGTAAATACAATATTTAGTTATTACTATTATGAATTTATTTGCTATTTGAGTTAATTGATTTTAATTGTAATTTATTTGGTTAACATTGTTGTTTTTTATTGAATTATTATGATTGCAACGTTTATATTTTCATTTTTTTAGGTCGTTCTTGCCTTTGAATATCTCCACCAATTAAAAATCGCTTATCGTGACTTGAAACCCGAAAATTTGCTCATCACTTCGTATGGCTATTTGAAACTCGCGGATTTTGGAATTGCCAAAAGGGTCGAAGGTCGAACTTGGACTTTGTGCGGAACGCCTGAATATTTGTCACCAGAAATGATTTTGTCCAAGGGGCACACCTGGGCCGTTGATTGGTGGGCTCTTGGAGTTTTAATTTACGAAATGGTCGCGGGTTTTGTCCCTTTCACAGCCAAAAATAAGTTGGGAATTTACGAAAAAGCCATCAGCGGGCAGTTGGCGTTTAGTTCAAATTTCTCACCTGAACTTCGTGCTTTGGTCAAAGGTCTCATCCAAGTTGACCCGACGAAGAGATTGGGAAATATGCAGGGAGGAGTGGAGGAAGTCAAATCCCACAAATGGTTCGAAGCCATCAGTTGGGCGGGAATGTTCAACAAAGTCATCAAACCACCGTTTGTTCCTAAGCAAAAGAAGTACAGCGTAGATTTGAAAGAGAAGCCGATTAAAATCTCAGCACTGGTTTCTTATAACGATGTCTTTGCCGGATTTTAATTTGTGATATTAATATTAGTAGATAATTTGTTTAATTGCATTTAAGAATTTTTTGTATAAAAGTTTATAATCATGATATAAAAAATTTAATTCGGGATCATTTTTTGCTTTCTTATAGGGCTTATAAATATATATAAGGATAATACTGGATGCATAACCTCATTATAAAGTAATATTTATGATACTCTTAAATTGTTTAGTTTTTTAAAATTGAATTCAAATATGGAATTAGGTCAAAATGTGAGAAAAAGAGGAACTAAGGTATTTAATGTGTCATAATCTATAAGTCGCCATTAGTCTCGCAATGTGGTTAGTGTGTACTAACTTAATAAATATCTTTTTTTAATATTTGAAATTACTTCTATTCAAACTGTATTCTTGTGATAAAATGATAAAGCTATGTAAAATAACTTAAATTTGTAAATTAGTATAAAATAAATAAAATTTGTAAGTCTTGTAGTCTCAACATTACCTTAAAGTTGAGATTGAGACTGAAAATAACTAAACATTTATAACTTGTGAGTGTTTATAATTTAATTCTTTCACATTGTTAAATGCAATTAGGAATTCCATCACATATTTATTTCTCTCATAAACTTCGTATCTCCATTTTTAAAATCGCACAATAATCTATAATTTGTGCATTTGAAACACCCAACATCAGACCAATCTAAACAATCAATCATTCTCTCTATTGAAAATATTTGCAATTAGAATGGAATTTGAGATAACTCGTTCGGTTTAAGCAAATTTGCACACATTAATTTTCAGCTAGTTACATTGGGGGTTTCCTTTAAAATGTGGAATTTAGTTGAATGCAAGAACAAATGCAATTTTTGTCAACTTCATATTTGTTGAAAGCAAAATTAATATCAGATTAACAAGATTAGATAGTCCTTGTTGGATAGTTCTATCCAATTTAAATTGAAAAAAAAGGTCTGGAAGTTCCCTTTCATCTCCTGTGTACTCACTAGCTCATTCCGACCTGTGAGAGTTTGACCGAAAAGCAACAGAAGGGTGAGAAACAGCATCAGGATATAAAATGATTCCATAAAAGCATCCATTGACAAAAATAATATCGCATCGCATCTTTATATGCTTCCTTCAAGATTATTCTCTTTGTTACTTAAAAGTTTTATTCACATATGAAATGTATATGAGATCTTATTTGTTAGTATTTACTCAAGTATTGAAAATTTTACAGCTAGGGAATATTTACTACTTTATTTAATTTCTTTTGTAAAAGCACAATTTACTCTTGTGTAAAACATATATTGAAGTCCGAGCATTTGACTTTAAATGTTTCTATCCTAAACTTGTACCGGAGTTTAACCTCAACTCCATTGTTCAACTTGCATCTCATTAGATATTTCTATGGGGTTGATGGGAGCTTGGTGTGTTTTAGCCTCTGGAGTCCCTTTGGGAGAGGAGCGGATAATAGAAATACGTCGGCGGTTTTTATTGTTTTTGTCTTTAATCATTTTTTAATCTTTAAAGTGCCCACATGCTTAAAGCTACCTTGATTTGATATCAAAGTTGTAATTAGATTTTCATTGAACAACCTTCATTCCAATCTTTTACTTTAATTTCTTTTTAATCTTAATTATATCAATTATTATTATTATCATTGAGTTCATTTGTAAATAAATATAAATTATGATATATAATTATCTTCAATATTATAATCTCTAATATAACAATTGTATTGAATAATTTAATAATAAATATTGAATTATAAATGAGAAATCAAGGAAGGAAGGAAGGAATTCATTTTACATTATATTTGATTTCTAATATCAAATGAAATACAATGTTTTTTATCTACAGGTCATATATATTGTTTTGCGAATCTTTTAAAAATTGAACTGGTGATAACATCTGGTTTCCTTTCTCTGGTTTCTCTTTTAGAATGACCGAAGAACGAGGATTCCCAGTGTTTCTATCCAAAGAACCTGCTCGAGATCGACCATGACATTTTGTTCTTTTGGCCATCACAAATGGTTTGTCATGGATTCGACTCTCACTCGAGAAACTCCCTTGAAGAATCTTGATCACTGTCATCCCTTCTCGCTTATATTTACATTCTTATATGAGATTTTTGGAAATAAATGTGCGTGTCTCTCACACAGAGACGTCTTTTTCCATTCTATCGAGAGATGCTCATGGGCGAATACCAATGTATTAAAAAATAAAATTTCTCAGCTCTCGCTGTTGTCTTCAAAGTGTTGAAATTCCTTATAAACAAAATTTTAGTGTTAATTTAAATGAACAATTTTTAACACATTAATCGATTATGCTAATAACGTTAATTAATTATAGTTAATTATTTAGCTTAATTAAAATTAAATAGGAAGACTCACCAGGAGAAATGTGGAAGCCAGGAGGAGCGTCTTGGCCCATAGTGGTAAATAAAGCGGGAATCTAATTAAGATTTGACCTTTCTTTCATAATTATACCAGCTGTAAATTCAACTTCTTGATCAAATTCAAAATATTTTTTTTTAAAATCTTCCTGATTTTCTGTGTACTTAAAGGGATCAATTTTTTGTTTAATTTTTATCACATGTCTCGTAATTGGATTTGTATATAAACTAATATCTCGTGGATAATGATTTTTTGTTCTTCGAAATAAGTGTTAATTTGAAGAAACGTTGTTTTTACTAGACAATATTAGGGAAAATGCGATGAATGACGAATACGATTTTCATGATATCACATTTATTTTGGAACTTTCTCTTAAAATCCTCGTTGCTTCTAAATTTGATTCTTTGGATTGCTACGAAGCAGATGGAATTTACAATAATAA
>VJMY01001431.1:0-12873 GCA_009869795.1 Neelides sp. FZ-2019 | reverse complement strand
ATAATTAACAAATACTTCTATTATATCTTCTAAAATTTAACAACTTTTTAAGAATTTAAAACATTTTAAAGAAGAAGAGGAATTAAAATCATTTTTATTCAATTTATCTATATTAAAGTAATATATTTAAATTTCAAAATTAAAATATTTTAAAACTTATTTATTTAATAATGAATAATATGAAATGATTGCAATGTGAATAAAGTATTATTTTAGTTTTTCTATTATGTATATTATTATAATATTCTATATCATTTGCCAGTTTGCTAAATAATCGTAAGTTAGGGTTTAAATTATTAAATGTTGACGAGACTCTCGACTTGACGAATTATTTCTGTATTCAAACTTTAAGTGATTGCTTAAAAATAATTGATTTTTGAAAAAATTTAGAATGAACATCAAAACAATTAATAATATAAGTAAATATGTGACAAGTAGTAGAACAAAGTAAAAGATATATAAAACTTGATTGCAATAGTTTCTCCCTTTAGTGTATTCAACCTGAGAATAAATGGAGAATACTTCATATGAGGAATAAATGAACCACACAAAGAAAGAAATACAAAGGAGATAGAAAAGAAACTTGAAAATTGGTGGCATTTCTTTAGGCCTCATTGGTGGATCAAATGTTTCATATAAAGTCAAAAGAATAAAATTGCACCCGCCAAGAAAAAGGAGAAGACCGAGACTTATGGAGACATTGTGACAATTTTCACTTTCAAAGAACCAAGCTCCGATTGAAAGCATTGAGAAAGGGAGAACAATAATGATGATTCCGACACATATTCTTAGGAATCTGAAATTTTTTAGCATTTGACACGGCCCGCCGATTGTGCAAAAAAATCCATTCGACATTTCATCAAGACGACCATTTTGATTTTCATAGTCCATTTTAATAAAAACTAATTTATTCAAGAAAAATAATATTTTTATAATTCAATTCAATAATCTCAAATTTGAATAAAAATAGTCATTAATATTATAATTGAATTTATTATACTTAATACAGGATTAATTAAGTAAAAATAAGATTATCCATTTTGCTTACTAGAATGTAGAATATTTTTACAGCAATAAATTCAACGAATATTAAAGTTTATTTTTAAATGCCTAAATACCTAATTTAGTACGGAGTTATGGAGTTAACTGAATATGAGTTTTACAAGGAAATATTAATGAGTGCATATAATGCCGATTTTCCTCATAAATTTAAAAAATACTCTGAGAAAATATTTTATTTTTTAAAAATATTGTTGAAAATATAAAATAAATTAATTAAAATAAAAATTTTAATCAAATTACATACAAAGCCAAAGATTGATAAATAAATTTTTTTTATTATACCGAGTATTAAAATAAACTATTCGTGCTCTAAAACCAAGATAAAAGAATTATCTAACAAAGGATGACATCAAAGCAATTTTAATAAGTTACATGCATGAAATGTTTGCGAACAAATTATTAGGGAAAATTTTTTATATCATTCCAAGAAATATGAAATACCATTAAGCTAAACTACATAATGATGTAATAAATTTGCAAAAAATGGTCAATTTAACTTTTAAGTCATAATCTTTGATGACGAAATAGCATAAAAAGAGTTAATTCTTAGTCTTGTTATTCTTTAAAGATTTGCTCAATGAATGCCAATAATCATAAAAAATACAAAGTGAAATAGGTAAAATATGAGAATATATGCACAATTTGCCTAGTAGAATATTGACTTTATTAAATTTCCAATAAACACTAATTTAAAAGATATGAGATTAATTAATATGATTATTTTGATTATTAATTATACTCGCTAAATTCATAAAATAAAATAATTGCAAACTTATATTCATTATTTATAAATTTAAAGAATCTGAAAATCAAACACTTAATTGATAAAATTATATGAAAAATTATCATATCAGCAATTTATAAACTTATATGAAATAGTTTATTTATTGCATAATAAAATATAATTTATTCAATTAAAGTAATAAAATTATCATTCTTTTATTGTTTCAAATATACGCTGTGTAATTCAAAATATTAATATTGTTAGGTTATTTTAGTAATTCTAGAGTACTTCTAATTTTATGTGAATTTGAATTTTCAACTCTAGTAATTAAAATCAGGAGGAAAATATAAAAGAATAATCCAAAAAACAGCCATAAAAATGCAAAATAAAGTCGGGAAAGCTATACGAGATATTGCATCAATTCTTTCCCAATCAGTTGGACCTCTGGGCTTTTTAATTTCTTTAACAAAAACAACGTTTCCTCTCATATGCGGCGGAATTCCATCCAATTGACTCGTAGTTGGAGCAAAGTTAGTTGAAACATCCCAAGCTTTCCCTCGTCGCGTCGTTCTTGTAATCGGACTCCCAAAATATTCATAATAAGGCGGAAACCCCATATTCTCCTTCTCACCATCCGTTTTCTTGGCAGCTGCTTTCCCATTTTTATAGTGAATGAACTTCACAACGACAAATTCAAAAATGGCGGCAAATACAAAGGCCAAACAACCAGCCATCCAAATGTCAATCATTTTGATATAAGAGGCTTGAGGCACGTCGGCTTTGAGACCCGAATACATTGTCACGAGCGTCAACATGCAAGTGACAACGAGGGAAATTCGCCCAGGAATGGCGTCAAGAGCGAGCCAAAAATTGAACCATGAAAGTGCAACGATGAGAAAAGAAGGAACGAAAACCGTGATGATATGTTGAGACACTTGTCGCTCAAAAGTGAAATTTAACGAGATATACGAATAATACTCTATATAATATAGTTAATTTAATTTAATTTTTGTTATTTAAATATTATTTCAATTTAAAATTATTATTGGTTTGTAAAACATTTTAATATTATATTTGATATAATTAAAGTTACCATTTAATCCAAGTCGACTCCGCGACCCGTTTCCAAACGGAATGGGAATTACAAGAAAATATTTATTCACCTTCACATTATCCGAAATGACAATTGGTGTTGCTCCATTGTTTTCCCAAACATAAAGAACATATTGATTTGAATAAGTGTCTATTAAGTAAAAAGTAAATGTTTTAGATTCAAGAATTTTTTCAAAATAATTTGAATAAATAATAATAATAAAATAATAAGTAATTTTGAGCTAATGAAACTCACAGGATTCAAGAATCATTTCACACTCCTGAACATCCAGAGGAAACCAACGAAAATTCATTTGACATCCTGCAATGGTCGAGAGACTGACAGAATACACAATTGTTTTGTTCTTATAAATAATGACTTTGGAGGCCGTTGCTTGTGAAGTCGTGAGAGCTCCAATGCCTGAGAAATAATATTAAAAAATTGTATACTCGATAATTTGTCAGCAACAAATTTTGCCTAGCAAATAGACGCTTTTAATTGCAATTATTCCACAAAAGAATTTACTTGAATCCCTCGACAATGGCAAAAATGTATCCGGAGTCCAAACGTCTTTTAGAATGTTATCATCTAAAATGACAGCAGTTGAGCCTGGTTCTTCATCCAGGAAAAGTCCTTCGGGGAAAATCAGATCATCCTCATGCCAACGTTGTCTCATGAGGAGATCCACACGGAAATCCATGCTGTCCAGATTGATTCTTGACACATCAAAGATTTCCATTGAGAAATAGACGTTAGTGACATCGACGGATTCTGGCGTCCATCGTGCACCTTCTAAGTATTTCATAGAAAGCGTCAACTTTTTAAAGCCTTGCCTTGATTGATCAATCGTGTCGTCAGTGTCGGTAATTTGACCATATAAAAAGTCATTAATGACGAATTGGATAAACAAGTAGTTTGAAATGTACATTTTCATTTTTTATGATTTTAAATAAAATATTTTTTCAAATAATTTTCAAAGTTTAATTTAGCGTTTAATTAAATCTTACAATTAGATAGTTACTTAAATAATTAAGTTTCTTTAAACTATTATGTATGATGTATAATGTTTGACAATTAACAATAACATTAATTATTTATGTAAAGTATCAAATTATATTTATTCAAATAATATCATTTCAGAGAAGTTTCGCTTGCAAATGAATTTCAAAGTATCAATTTGGGAATAAAGTAACTTTTTCAGCATTGAATGAAAATTATTTATTCAAACATCTTTATGATTTTATTAACAAAGGATTTTTGTCCTTCCTTAACATAAACACGAGTAATCATTTGAGTTATTTCGTGTTACATGAAAATATAAAAAACATGCAAAGTTAATGGATTTTAAATTTCATCACATAATGACAAGCCAAGATTTTGAAAAGCCAAAAAAGATCTTATCTCTTAAAAATCAATATACTATTAGAGAGAACACAATAAAACAAATTCAGCAATTTTTTAGTTACTTTTTCTTGTTTAAATAAAATTGAACATTAAAAATATATTTTATTTAAACGAAAAATAAATATTTATAAAAAAATTAGCATAAAGGTTTGTATTTTGGGACACAAGGCCTTTGTTTATTATTTGTATTTTTATTTGGTTCGAAGTTAAATGGATTACATATGCAAGTTCATTCATTAGAATCTTTATCTGTTTTGCAAATGAGTCCCAGACTTTCATCACAGGTTTCTTTCGGCGTCCCGTCCACTCCTTTTGCAAGCCGCCCCGATGACCGTTAGTTTCCCGCCACCTTTCTTGCACACAGAGTTGATCGGATCCCAGACATATCCTTCGTTAGACTCGCACCTCCATTTACCGGTCTGGTTATTGCAGATAAGGTGGCAATTCCCATTGCAAATCTCCCAACTATTCGCTTCTTTCGGGTCACAAGGATCGTCCTTATCTGCTCCTTCGTCCTTCACACATTTCCTTTCTGCATTTGGGTAAGTTCCGGGCGGGCATTTTTCCACCCATGGCAAAATCTTGTAATAATTCGCAAACCTTCAAAAGATTCAAATATACACACATATATCGGTATCGTTATATATTAGTATTAGAAAAATATCTATACAAATTTAATTAAAGAATGAATGTAATTTAATAAATTAATAAATATTAAATGAATGGAATAAGTAAATGTAATTCTTAAATTAAAATGTGAATAAGAAATCAGAATAAGACTAGAATTTAGAATTAACATTGTATATTTGTAAAAGGAAAAGGTAGAATGAGTTCAAATGAACTTACTTATTCTTAATCCTTTTAAACACGCACACCGATTTCCATTATTGAGTACTTGAGGGTTCGCACACTCAAATCCAAATGCTCCATGACATTTATTTTCCCCAGCAGGGCATTTTGTATTAAATTGAATGTTATCTGTAGCGAAATCTGTGATTTCAATGTCGCAAAATACAAAAGATAAAATAATCAGATTTTAAAAAGACACGAACATTGTAATTTGGCTTTTATTTGACTTGTGGCATTAATTATTATGAATTATGAAAATAATATTAAATGCAATTCATATTTGACTATTTTTGTAGTCCCCAAGTGAGTCATTTTAATTTTAGGTTAGGTTATTAAGCACGAACTAAACAATTCTTGCAGCATTCGAGATTGAGAGTTGGGTCACAATTACAAGAGTATAAATATTTATATTTAATAATATATTAATATTGAATAAAATTTTTTAAATATCAAGTACAAAATCTTAATCTAGGATAATATACCTTTTTAAAATAAGATAGAAAATGATGAGTTAAATTATAGACAAATAGTTCAGAACTCTACTTGATTAATACACATTAAAACTACCCCTATGAAAAAAATTGAAAATTTTACAATGAGTAAAACGAAGAAATATTTGTAAACGTAAAAGCTTTTTTTACAATAAGTCGTCTGATTTGTATGAGAAAAAGTCTTTGTGGAATCAATTGAAAAAACTTTAGAAGTGGAATAAATGAGCCAGATAAAATATAACAAGCCAAAAATGCCCAAAAAAACATAAGTAACCAATGATTTTTTTGAATTAATATTTGGATCACAACACGGCTCGTAAATACTTCTTACGAGAATTACAATGAGAAAACAACCTCCGATGATGAGAAGAACTGGCAATTGTTTCATTGCTTCACATGTGGCATAGTTTTTGTTTTCCGAGAGATATATACACCCAACAAGGATCATTGAAATTGGAACGAGATTAAATAAAAATATCACCATCGGCCATATTTTAGAAAGATATTTAATTGAAGAGAATATTACTGAAAAGCAGTTTTTGAAATGATTTTCAAGATTTGAAAGCAGATTTCTTTTTGGTTCAATCATTTCTTCAAGTTGGTTCTAATTAAATTAAATATTTATTGTCTTTTTAAAATATACATTAATTTATGAAATAGCAAATGTATTTTTTAAAATTTATATATATAAGTGCTTTGATATTCAATATGAATTCCGATACCGACATATTGCAGACACAGGGAAATTATTTTCGAGTTAATGTTCAGTTTTCAATTCTTGTATTAAAATTACCACGAAAGTTTAAACTTGCTTTAAAATTAGTCCTATTCATTTATATTTAATTTAACTTTGAAATACAAAGATTTGACATTCAAATTGGCTAACTACAATTTTATTATAAACTTATAAAATATATACAAACTAATTGTGTCTTTCGATTTATTTGAATATAAGCATATTATCAATTTTTATCTCAGTCTAACATGTAAGTATTTAAGCATTTCCGTTCTTAACATAAGTATAGCAGTAACAAGTAACAGTATATACCCTTGCAATTACAATAAAGATTAATAAAATAAACGTGTTAAATATCCTATCACAAATTAGCTAATACAGGAAGTAACAAGGAAAATTAATCTAAATTATTCAGCAAATATATAGGCACTTAAATAACATTTTTATCTAACACGTTTAATTAAAATAATTAAAAATTAATATATTGCATTTTATCATTAGGTAAGTAAAATCAAAGTAAAACTATATTTATGAACACTCACACTATACATAAAAGTCTGAAAGCTATTAACTATTAATTTCCTTAATGAGACTACTACTTTTAAGTTAATGGTTTTCTTACTATGTTGAAATACATAAGTATGCAAGTAGAAAAAATATAATTAATAAATAATCAAAGCAAAGTAAAAAGAAAAAGAAAAGATAAAGCGTTTGATGGCAATAATTTCTTTCTGCAGGCGAGTTAAAATCCACATAATGATAAACCGTGAACACAGCATTGGACGCGTAAATGAACCAAATAAAAATGGCCAAAATAAGAAGACCAAAAACAATATTGAAAAGCATAGGATAGCTTTCTATTACTTTTGAACAATATGAAAAAGAAAGAGATAGCAATGTTAGAATTATGAAAAAGCAACCACCCACTATGAGGAGAACCGCAAGATCCGTTGAAACACTACAATTAACTTTATCAATGTAAATTCCGCCAATCATTATCATGAAAATCGAAATAAGGTTCAAAAGAAATTTGAAAATTTGTAATAAAACACGGAGAGTTTTCTTCAGTGTTGGAAGATTATTTTTAATTTCTGATTCAATTGCCTATTTGATAGTACAATAATAATTACTATTAAAATTTATAATTAAATTTTAATTATCCTAAATATTGGAAAATTTTATTATTATGATTTATTTATTCCTTTAGTATAACTTATGTTAAAAATAAAAATTATACCTTATTTAAAATTAATTGATTCGATGACATTTTTATATGATTGATTAAATTATTGACATATTTAATGGAATAATTGCAAATGATGACAAGATATATAAAGTTATTTAGCACGAACCATATTAATATTTTCATTGAAATTTATAGTCATAATTTATAAGAATAAAACTAAGCTATGATACATCTACATTATTTGGAAAAATTAATAAACATTGATTTCCTTATTGGTCAAAAATATAAAATGCGAATTTTATATTATTATAAATTTTAATTTTAAAGCCATAATTATTACTGATAAAAGCTAATTGTTTATTGAGACAGTTTAAATATCAAATGCTAAGATTATAGAAGAAGAATAATAAGAGTGACATATTATATCTAACAGAGTGTAACAATCAAAAAGATAATCATAAAAAATGCACAATGCAACAAAGACATACTTGGAAATAAGTAAAATGAAAAAATAAAGAAAAAGTGTTTTATCGCACAAATTGGAATTATTTGCCATTTCTTCGCCTTCCATGTAAACGTCATTGAAAGTGGAAAAAACAATGAAAGAAGCATAAATGAACCACATAGTATATGCAGTGCAGTCAACACCAAGAAGGAATTTTATGCAAGGATGAACAATTTTAGGTCTAATGAAATGTGTAGCAAAACAAAATAAAGTAAAAAGGAGGCTGAAGCTTCCGCCGACAACGAGGAGATTTGCCAGATCTTCGCAATTTTCTTTTTCAATGTACAGAATCCCAGTTGTGATCATTGAGATTGGGATGCAGTTTAGAAGGACAAGAAAGATCGTAAAAAAGATTTGACAGCCGGCTGAATTCAAATAACCAGATTTCCGTTTCTTAAAATCTTCAAACTTCATCATTTTTGAATTCGCTTTTAGAGCAACTTAATCCAATTAAAAATATACTGTTACGTTTCAATTTTCTAATACATTAAAATAAAAAGTGAAAAGAAATTAGGTGCTCAAAATAAAATAGGTGCTTACCCGTTGCGTTAACTCAATTAAAAATAAGTAACAATATTAACAAATATTTAAAATTATAACTATTATATTTAAATTTAGCTGATTGTATGGAATGTGCTTATAAAACGACAATGTGAAAAATATGCAATTATTTTGGTCTTTAAAAAGAAGGAATGAAGAAATGTAAAAAATCTGATAAGTCTTATACCACATACTACGAACAGAACGAGAGGCTCTTGAACTTGTTTAATTTCAAATTTTGCCAGATAATTTTGCAATTAAATAATTAAGACCTTAATTAACATCATTTAAAATCAATTCGTGTCCCTAAGATTTTGCGATAAATAAATGAGATTTTACATCTAATAATATGCCTTGAGTCTTTTCCTATAAACTTATCACTTCAAGGAATGAACCTCGATAAAAATTCAATCACTGTTAGAAGAATAAATTCAAATTGAACACGTAAAGTAGGAATTAATATATTTTTATTTCTTCGAAAAAAGGATTAAATTACAAAAATTAAATGAATAAATTGACAAATTAAACAGAAAATACATCCAAAGAACCAAATATATTCAAATCATTTATGATAATAATACTAAACTTACCAATAAACAATAAATTAAATGATTTTAATTCCAGATATAAAATATTTAATTAGGTAAAAAGGAGAACTTAAATTTTTTAATGAACTATTTGCATCATTATAATACATTAAATTATTTATATCAATTATTTGTGCAGATATTGATAGTAATTAATAATTATATGATTTTAAAATTAAAATTAAAGAATAAATTCAATTCATTTGCAAGTCAAACTGTGCAACTTTTGCGTAAACTTCACTGGAGATGAAATAAGGAATAATTCCACAATAGGTGAGGAGCGCATTTGATTTCTTCTTCAAAGCTTCGAGTGGCTGCATTTCAGCTGAGTCACTTGTAGCCAAATAAGAAGTTTTTCTCTCTTCTTTCAACTTCTTGAATTTTGAAAGGAGGATGTCCATCCCTGCAACGACCAGGCTGGAGATGTTCATCCGAATCTCGTCGCTGAAAAGGTGAAACTGAGTGACAGCTCGACTCACGTCATCACTATCCAACGGAAGAATTTTCATTCGCTCCATAATCTAAAATAATCCACAAAAATTAATAAACTTGACTAAGCTATACAATTGTACCTAGAATTAAATCATATAATCTTAATGACAATTTTTTAAATGGTAATAGATACATATTAAATAGTATATGAAATTGAGTTAAGAGTGGATACCTTAAAAGCCTGGTCATGACGATCAGCATAGTACTCATCGTAGAAAGTGAGGAAATCAAGGAGGATGTAAAACGTGGTCGGGATGTTTTTATCGCTCACTGCCGGTGGATTATTTTGGTATCGATCAGCAATTTCAATCGCCAAACGCTGAATCCTATATCGGTCTGCACTCGGCTTCGTATCTAGGTTCAACTCCTATAATTCAAAATTAATCAAATCAAAATCAAACAAAAATATTAAATACACGAATAAAATCAATAAGTACTAACATAATAGATAATACATAAAAATCAAAAATCTAACCAGGGAAATGATCCGAATTAAAATACGCAATGCCGACTCATGATTAGATGCCAAATCAAAGAGCATAGCCGAGTCTTCAAGAAGCCCTTGGTTTTCCGCCTCTTGAGCGCAATGCTCGACCTGAATAAAAAATAATAATAAATGAATTGACCTCTATTATTTTTATTGTTTATGTGATTAAACAAAAAAGATATAAAAGATCCAAAGTTAAACTTACAATGGGGATAAGGGGAATTCCCATTGATTCCAATAAACCAGGCTTCTTACAACCGTCAGGAGCCATTGTGCCAAAGAGAAGAGGGAAATCTCGAGATTCCATTACAAGATCGCTCACGTACACATTGAATAAATTTTTCCCGTCCTTTTCTTTCATATTCCTATGAATGAAATAAATAATAACAAAAAGTTTAAATCATTTTGACTTTAAAAAACATGCAATAAATAAAGCCTTCAAAAAGTCAATGAGATAAAACCAACCTCAAAAAAAAGAGATAATTAAGTGCTTCTCTTGAATTCGTAGCTTGAAGGTTCCTGGCAAATTGAACAATAAGAGAGGTGAAATTGAGCCGTCGAGTTCCTGGGGGATCATCTTCCAGTTTTCTCACTAAAACATTGAAAAACGTTATAAAAGCAACTGATAGCCTTCTTAGACATGATGTAATTAAAAGATCATATTGAAAATTGTTATTAAAAAGGTTGCATACAAAGTGGATCACGATGAGATGAAGTTATGAGCCATTTTGCTTCGGAGAGAATCAACGCAATGTGAATGGCATGAATTCGCAATCCGCCAACTCGAGCAATAAACTCAATTGCCGCTTCAAACTGCCCGGTGAGCCAAAGAGCTTCGAAGTACATGAAAGGCTGCTTGAATGCATCAAAATAAGTTTCCCCTGTTAAATTAAAATTCAATTAACTGAGTTTCTGCTATACTATATCAAAAATAAAAAAGTATTAACAAAAGAAGTAAATGTAATATACGACTATACGAGATCCAATTTGTAGGCTTTAAAGATACTATATTATAGTTTAATTAGGCTTTTACCGCATTTTTCAAGAATCTGAATTTGAAAATCTTGATAAGTAAGGATATCTGGAACTGAATGTCCATCTTCTGATTCCCGAATTTGGCCTAATTTGAGCCAAAGATAATCGTCGAGTCTGCTGGCGACAATGGAGTGATCGTCTTCGACGTCGCAGCCAGCTAAATAACAGTAGACGGCTTTCTTGTACAAATCTCGGCAATTGTTCTTATGAACACGACGGTATTCAAGCCGAAGTTTGGATTCAATGTCCTTTGGCAATCCTCCAAAAGCGCCGCCATCCGACTTTGCATATTCTTCAATCAAACCGCAAAAATCCACATTTCCAATCGCATCTCTCAAATAGCGAATCGCGTCTTCTGGTTTCCCACACCGAAGACAAAAATACACAACGGCCCAAAGCGGTCCAGCATCTCCTGGTCCGAATTCAAGCCCAGCGGTGTTCCGAATGTTTTTGACGTTGATGTAACCTTTGATGAAGTTGATAACGTCAGGAGCTCCACCTGGAGATTGAAATTAGTCTTATAATTAAACTATTTATGTATTTAATTAAACAGATTCAAATACAATAATACAATTATAATTTAATATTTAATTTGAGTAAAATCCTTTTTAATACCTAAGTTCATTCTTCCGAGATTGTTGAAAACTTCAGTTTGCAATCTGCTCAAAAAGGCTCTTTCCAAGTATTTCTTTGCACGGCCGATTAATAACTTAATTGTCTCGGGACTTGTTCTCTTTGCAATTGGATTTGTCTGAGAATCTGGAGGAATGGAACTCAGCATTGCTGAAACGCTCATCCACATCTCATGAACACTCTAAAATTATTATTCCACAACAATTAATCAACTATGCATAGGTATAAAAAGTTTATAAAATAAACAGCCAAATAAAAAAGTCATTTAAAAGTATATTACTTACTTTATCAGTTGAACTCTTTGAAATTGATTCAAATTTTTCGAGCAGATTCGGTTTCGGCTGATTGTAAATCAAAGCTTTGTTGTAAAGGTCTATCTCATGTGAGTATGTTAGTTCCTCGTTAGACAAGTAAGGATTTCCATCAAACTTATTGTGATCCATTACAGAACCCTAAAGATTCAAATGAAAGAATATGAAGCAATAAAACTATTTAAAGAATAATTATAGATGATTTATCTTAAACATATATTATCCAAACTAACTCTAAATTATACTAAAATATTCTAACTTGTATTAAAATGAATTGAGAAATAAAAACTCTAACCTCAAAATCGGGTCCACTCAGACCTCCAGATAGAGAAATCAAAAATTCTTCCCTTTGTAGAGCCCAATCTTCTTCTAAGGCAAAGTAGATGCGCTCAATAGATTCTTTTTCTCTCTGAAATTCAAATTAATATCAAAATCAAGACTTTTAATATTAAATTACTAACTAATAATTAAATGATTATAATAATTCATAAATAATTCAAACTCAATTAATTGTATTATGTAAAGACCTTAGGACTTAATTGTAAAAGACAATGTGGTAGTTTTATTTTTTATTGTATTATATACTATCATGTAGTTACATATATATTTCTTAAAAATGAATAAAACGATTCTAATTCTAATTGTAAGTGTTGGAATTACTTTTTTACGAGAAGCTTTCATAAAGGCCATCATGGAACTCAGCCTTTCTTTCCTGAGATGTCCTTCAATGTCAGTCTC
>VJMY01001430.1:0-12875 GCA_009869795.1 Neelides sp. FZ-2019 | reverse complement strand
TTCAAGAGTAATGGAATTTGAAAATTCAAATAAATCATCCTGTATTTTAACTTCATTATCTGTAAAAGATAAATTATACCTTTTTAAAATATAATGTTTAAATAATAAATTAATTTAAATTATAATTACAAAATATTTAATAATAGATAATAATTAAATCTACCTGACTCAATTTTGCTTTCATGTATTTTCCTTTTAAACAGTCGTAGATTTCTCTTTGTGTTAGATTTTTTCATATGTTTATTATATTTAAAAACTGAAGGAATTGCTTCTTTTTTCAAAATTCTTCTTAATGGAAGTCCAAGTAATTCATTTTGAAGATCACGTTCAAAGTCCTCTTCGATAAAGTGCGTGGAACAAATCCTTGATTTTCGAGGATTGAAAAGTTTGTCGGCCCGTTTACACTTTGCAACCCAAATTTTAAATGCTTCACAACTTTCATTTGGAAATTGATAAAAAGATATGCCACTATTCTTTTTATAAATGTTTTTACAATCGGCAACAGCACAATTTGATGGCATTTTAATTAAACTTTAAATTAAACAATTTGAAACATGAAAAGTCTAACGAGAACGTGGACCTGTGGAGAATTTAATTGGAGAATTCAAATGTATAGGCGGGTGACGTATGAGGGGGAGTGGTTTGTGAAAATGAAAAATCCCTATCTGTATTTCCCCCATATGGGCAGTGCTCATGAATATTTATTCCATCATTTGATTCTAAGAATTTGATCTTAGGAGAAATAATGAGTTCTAAGAAATAAAAAATTTCATTCAGTGTGGTTCAATAACTCTATTCAAGGATTCTCAATCTAAAAGACAACTTGGATGACAGATTAAAGTGTCAGATAAATGGTAGATTTGTTTCGGATGTCATATAAATTGAAATTATGATTTTGAGATAAATGGTAGGTTATAAAGGAATTGCAAAGTAAAGTGTCGAATATCGGATAAATGGCATGTCAGATTGTCGGATAAATGAAATATCGAATAGAATTTATAGCTAGGGAAGATCTTGTGCCTCATGAATATTTTTCAATCCCACATTCTAAGAATTTAATTAAGAAATAATGCGCAAGATTTGAAAATTAAATGAATCCATAATAGTCTTTGTCCTGTCGAGAAGTTTTAATTCTATTCTAATCATACACAAAGATTTAAAACAATGAAGTATAACAATATGGATGGTTGGGTAAAAATGAATAGTGATTTGATATACAAGTTCTAAGAAATACAAAAGATTCAGGCTCAAGGCTCACATTTAGTGGCTTATAGGATTTTCTTAAAACATCACGTCTCTAAAAATAAAAAAATATTTATAGTGTGCCCAAAAAGGCGATCTCAGCCATATTACTAGTGAATTTTATAAGTGAATTTTCACAAAGTGGAGGCTCCATGGAGCGAAATGGAGCAAAACTCCATGGTGCTCCATGGAGCACAGCTCCATGGTGGAACAAACATGGAGCAGATAAATTTTAATTTTTCTAGAATAGGCAAATTAACATTAACTACAGCATGGAGTAATATTTTCGAGGATGGAGCATCATGGTGCTCCATGGAGCCTCCATGGAGCCTCAATTTTACCGAATAGGTAAAACTCAGCCTACATTTTTATCCTCTATAAAATGTCATTGTTAAATCATCTGGCAAAGTCAGAGAAATAGGAGAATTTTAAACTGTAATGCATTATAGACGGCTTAATTTGAAGGGAACGGAACAAGATCCGGGAAGTATTCAGAACTCATCGGGAAATTAACCCATATAACTATTTTGTAAATAGTGTATGAAACATTATTTTCACATATTCTGTGTTTAATCTTATTTATTATTTACCTAATAAATTATCATGCTAATAAAAATGAAAACATTTAAGCTTTATTATTGATTTATTATTAACTAGTTTATATATCATAAATAACATTCATTTAATTTGATCACTTTTAAATTTATTCTATTTATAAACTAGTTTACAATGGTTAAATACTGTCATTCGGTTAAAAGTGAAAGATTACATTATCTAATAAATAGTTTCATATTTTAATGGCAAAGTTGAGTTCACTTCGCTTGAACTTTGTCCCCCCTCATTGTTATTTGAAGTGTCTGGAGTTTCGTGTTATTTATGTGCGAGGGTGTGCAGTTAAGGAAAATATTTAATTTTCCCATTGTCTTCATGTAAATTACACTTTGCTTACTTGAGCTTTTATGTTGATGGACAGACATCAATAGATCCAATATCCAATACATCCTACTTTATTCATAATTGTAACTTTGCTGAAGTGGATTAAGAAGTTCGACCAATAAGAAATTCACTCAACTCATCGTCAGTCACTCATGCAGTAGTCAGTGCAGTGAAGCACTTGAGCAATAGAAAATCAACGATCAAATTTTACAGACTTTGAAATCCATTAATAAACTCATTTATCTACAAGTTTCATTGTATTTTATGTGCAAGTGTGTTATTGGTCAACAATAATGGCATTAAGCCTTAAACACATAATAATTGCGCTATATGAACCTATTCAGCTATTTGAGCCTATTGAAATATAATAAAATTAATGAATCATTCATAGAGTTCATCCTCTATTGAGTATTCATGTGATTCGGATTCAAGTCATCCAACCAATTTCAATTCATTAATTCATTGATATGAATTGTGTGTGAATTGATAAGGAAAGAAAAACCCTTCAACTTACCGACGGCACTCCAACGGAATTCAATGTCGAGTTAAAAACCTGGAACTTCACCCCTTCGGATTGATTCTGGTTTTAGAAAAATGGGGGAATTGAAAGTGGTGAGTTCTAGCGAGAAGGAATTGAAAAGCAATGAGTTTGAGAAAAAGGAGAATTTCGGATTCAATCTCATCCTCTTCAAGAGATTCCTCCTCATACACAGAATTCTATTCAAATCCCTAATTTCAGTCTCCGTATGCCTTTATGTTCTTCTTATGCTCACGTGCATTCTCGGTGAGTTGGGACTCGAATAATTTTATAATATATAGTAATAATAATATTTTGGAGTTTAAAAATTAAAACTTTATTTAGAAATAATCAATAATTATAATTTTGTCTTTTGAATGTTTATGATGAATTGAATTGAATGTGGTAAATAGAGGAATTCATCATTTACTATGTTGGGTTGATTCCAAGCAAATACTATGCCGTTTTGCCCGTCAAAGACAAAGAGGGATTTTACAGGGAAACTCTCAAAGCCTCGCTGCTCATCGTGGCAATTGCATCTGTGAGATCATCTTCAAATACATGAAAAATTCATTAAATACATGAACAATGCAAATGCATATATGGAAGATTAATAATTTCAAACCTTGTGCATTAAGTATAAGAAGATAATTAATTTTACAATGTAAAATATTGAAATAGACGAAAAGCATAAAAGAGTTCATGGCCAAATATTTGACTGTTGAATGGCGTCAGTTGATTTCCAAAGATTTGCATCGCCTCTACTTTACCGACACGAAATACTATCATCTCAATGTCATGTCAAAATTAATTGACAATCCGTAAAGTCTTTTTTTATAAATGTTACAAATACTAACTTAATTACAATTATTTAACTGCCTAATGTTCAATGTTTGTATAATATGTCTTACCTACAAAAATTAAACACGATATACATAAATATGTTTAATTGCAAATGACTTTTTCTGCATTTACTTAATTTTGCTTTTTTGGTTAATTGATTCTTTTCTTAATTGTAATTTAGAGATCAGAGGATCACACAAGAAGTTGATGAATTCACGACTGTTTATGGTGACGTTCTTCCGAAAATCCTCATTGCCCCTTTTGTCATTGGATATTACTCTTATAAAAATTACGACATGTAAGGAATACAAACGGTTTAACCAATTTAACTAACAAATGTAGCTATTTGAAAATAAATAGAATACATAATCAATTAATTGGAATTGACTAATTTTGAATTAATCAATTTTATAAATGTTGCTAGAACGGGTTGGCAAGGGCCAGTCGCCATTTACGTGTTTTTCATCATGGGAAGTTTAATAAATAAATTCCTCATGACTCCGGTCATCAAATTCGTCGTTAAATTTGCATCAAAAGAAGGGGATTACAGGTGACTAGACAGCGTGAATTCATCTTTGGCCTGCCAAATTTTCCAATTCAGTTTATTATATAATATAACTAATGTATTATATTTAAATATTATTTTTATACACAATTAATGAATGTAATTGCTAAATAGATATTTGCATTTGCTCGTTCGTTCCAATGCTGAAAGCATAGCTTTCCACGATGGTTCCAAAAGCCTTTCCAAGTCCGTGAGCAATTCCTTGAAAATTGTGGCGAAAACCCAGAAGAAATTGTACATTCGCGAGTTTTTCCTCAACTTGTCCGTCAACTTGTACAATTACATTGGCTCGATTCTCTCTTACATTATTTTGGCCGTGCCGATCTTCAATGGATCTTACAACAACTACGATAGTATTAAACTTATGGGACTCATCAGCGAGGTTCGAATTTGAAATTCCAAAAAATTAAATTAAACAATAAGGTTCAATACACAGTTTAGTTAATTTGTAGTTATTTCAATTACATCATGGTAATTAAAGTTAAATATCTTCATTTTGTTAAATAGAATTCATTCCAAAGCATGTATTTGATTTACTCCTTTTCCAACTTGGTCTCCTGTGCCATGAAAATCACAAACGTTGCGGGAGTTTCTCATCGGATTTCACAGCTTTTGGAAAGAATGAAGGAACTGAAGTCAAACGAAGGGAGTTCAAGTTCAGATGGGGAAATTCTTAAAGACGAAGATCGCAACAGTGGGAAAACTGCATTGATTTTAACTCGAGTCTCCTACAAAATTCCTCTCACTAACGATTACCTAATTAGAAGTAATTTAAAATCTTCTATATAAAATCATAAAAAGTCAATTAAAAAATAAATCTAAAAACTTAATTAATTAAGAAAATTAAAAGCTAATAAATAAATCTAAAAGTTAATAAATAAATCTAAAAGTAAATTAATTAATATTCCAAATTAATTAATTACTCAAGTTAATTAGTTAATTATTTGTAGATCTGAATTTGAAGATGAATTTGGGCGAGCCGTTGCTTGTGATGGGACCAAGTTCAGCCGGGAAAACTTCGTTTCTTCGGGTTTTGAGGGGATTGTGGGAAAGCGAAGGGAAAATTGAAAGATTTTGGCCGTCCGGTCCAAATGGTTGTTATTTCTTGCCACAGAAATCAATTCTCACTTGTGGAACTTTAAGAGAACAAGTAAGAAAAATCTCATTTTCAAAAATCTAAACATTTTCATTTTTTTCATTTTGCAATTTAGATTTCTTTCCCATTGGAGCCAAACGAGTCCAACGAGGCTGATGAGGAGGAAATGATGAAATATGTCAAACTGCTTGAACTCGAACACGTCGTCAAAAGATTCGGCGGTTTGGATCAACCGGCAACTCTACAAATGTAAATTCAAAATTCCTTCTTTTTAGTTCTAATTTCCTCATAGTAATTACTAGCTAAATATACTAAATTTAAATTTACTAAATAAATATCATTACAACTACTAATTGGCAATTATAGTTTACTACCTAACTACCTAGGTAATTGGTTTGAATCCCAGGTATTCGAATCTTTCGCCCGGTGAATCTCAGCGCATTTGCTTCCTTCGTTTGTTTTATCACAAGCCGCTGGTTGGGGTTTTAGACGAAGCGACGAGCGCGCTGCCGGAGGAAACAGAGAAAATCGTCTATGAAGAACTCAAGAAATTGAAAATCACGACGCTTTCCGTTGGACACAGGACTTCGCTCAAGAAATTCCACAAGAAATTGCTCAAGTTCGAAAATGGACTTTGGGAAATTTCAAACATTGAGAACAACGACACCGACTAGTCTAGAATTTGCTAACTATAAAGAATTAAAACAATTTAGTTAACTGTTAAGAATTACAATTAGCTGCCTATTATGAATTACAATTAGGTAGTTAACTAACTTATTAACTTGTGAAAAGATGAAAATGTAAATTCAAGTTTTCAAAAAGTATTAGATTTATTAATTTTAACTTTGTTAAACTCTGCACAACATTTGAGTATAAAATTCACTTTTTTTAATACTTTGAAAAATAAAATGTCTATTTAATTGAATGAAATTGAAATACAACTTACAATTATTTAATAAATTCATTACATGGGGAGAATTTAGTTATTGGAACAAAGGGAATTGATAAATTTGATTTCCGGTTTTGAATTCGAACCGATCAACGGTTGAAAATTGGATGTCCACGTCTTCCTCGATCAAATCACGCCATTTGGAGTTGATTGTGGGGAGAAGCGAAGAACTCAGCCTGTCGTAGTGATTTCCTAATACCCAGCCGAGACTCACGTGGAACGAAGGATCCTAACAAACAAATAATCAAAACTTAATAAAAGGTGTTTAATGTACTAAAATTCCACCAAACCCTAAGCCTAAAATTCAATTAACTTTGAATTAATTGTAATAAATCTATTAACTCTAATTTGAGTCGAGTTTGTCTTTTACCTCATAGAAAGGAAGTAGATGATAATCAACGAGACAATTGTCAAATTCCTTCATGACTTTCATAATTGGCCCAGTGGGGCAGGCTTCTAGTGAGATAAAAGTTCGGGTTTTCTCCTCATTTAAAAAAATCTTGAAACTGTCAAAGACAAGTTGAAACCTAAAATTAGGATGAAATAAATTAAACCTTTAATTAACACTTTATCTGCTAATTAACAACGATTTAGATAATTAACAATTAATCAACTAGCAAAAAACATAGTTAATTAAGACGAGATATTTAGGATCATCACTTAGGATCCTAAAGAAGTTTGTTACTAAATTAAAATGTGTTAAAATGTCTTACTGTCTCAAGTTATGTGCAATTTTCTTAAGCGAGGCGATGAACGAATGAATCCAATGATGTCTGAACACTTGCGTTTTTGTCAGCGACAAATGAAATTCCTCGTTTAACATGAACTTGAAGGAATCGTCGGGAAAGTCGAGGAAAGAACAAGTCAAGAGATTCCCAAGTTTACCAATGAATTCTTTTTGATGAGAAACTGGAAAAGAATGTAAATCAAAATTAATAAATTTAGAATGAACCATTGGGCAGATTTAAGTCATAACCTCATAATGCAGTTTGAATTCTTTGAATGTAATTTTTAAATAATTAATTAATGAGCCGTTAAAAGGACAAAGCGACTAACATGGGATATAAACAAAAGACGTCCAATTCCCCCTGACATGTGGAAATGACCTGATTCTTCCTTCATGTTGGGCCGGGTCTTCAAACTCGGCTTCTTTCACTTTATTCGTTGGCTTCAAGTTCGGAGTTGGAAGTCTCTTCTTTGGCGGCGACCTTGATTGAAATTTTTTAATACAACAGCTTAACACTAACACGGATTCATTTAATAATTATAATTGTATTTATGAAATAGTGATTGTATTTGTCAAATTAAAATAATTGAAATACCTTGATTGAAGAGGAAAAGTTCCATCAGCACTTGACTTGAGAAATGAGGGTATTTGAGAAATGGCATTTGACTCTTCTTCGTCAGACTCGGAATTGTATTCTTTTAAGTAATCTAATGACTCCATTTGACTAATTAGATCAATTTAAGTTAGCTAACTTTAAAGTTAAAGTAATAATTTATCGAATCCAATTCTTATTTACGTTTTCACTAGAACTAGAAATGAAATTCAAAAGTTGTTGGATTTATCTCTTGCCGACCTTCACAAAGTCTCACAATGCCCCTTGGTACAGTGAGATTCGCACTTCTCCGTTCTTGTGACGATTTGAGTTCGTGAGTTGTGCGTGTGTGTTCTTGAAGGGAAAGTCCGTAACCAAAACAAAACATTCGCATTGATCGTCTTGGTCAAGACACAGGAGAAACGAGGATCCTTTTGACAATACAATTCTGCCAAGAATGGCAGAAATAGCAAAAAATGAGGAAATTAAAGGAATCCCCAACAAATTGAGCATCGAAGCGAACCAAGGGAATCTTCGCTCACTTCACAAAAAAGGTTTGATCATAATTTGCTATTTCATCATTTTCAAGTTTTACTTATACCACCCTTTCAAGAATTAACCATTAATAAGTACTTAATCACTTCAATTATCACTAATTAATTATTATTATTATTAAACCATTGCTTTCTGGATAGCCGGCGTTGAACTTAAACATCCAGCATGCAAAAATTGGCTTATTCATCTTCACTACGTGAGGAGAGAATTCAAAACTTGCAAGCAAATCATTCAAGAAGAACTCACGCGGCTTAATGGAAACTCCGAATACGCCAATTACATTTTGGTAATTCCTCTAATTCCTCTTATGACTAATTAATTCAATAATTAGATTAGACTTTTAATATTAAGTCGCTTGAACTTGAGCTGGAAGCAAGAAATTCAATCTTCCATATTTTAGGCTTTGATCTTACGAAGTGAAGGGAAATTGGCAGAATCGCTCGAAAGACTCCAAACATGTCATCAACTCGAGCCAACGAATTCAAACATCGTCAAGCAAATCGCCCGATCTTTGTAAAAATAATTGCAAATTCACAAATCCATTCTACTTAACTAACTCATTTAAATTAATCAATGTGTTTATAAGTAAATGAATTCATTTTTGATTAATTTTTGTGATTAGAATTGTGAGTTTATTAGTTGATTTGTGGGTTGTTTTTTAATTTGTTAGATTCCTGCTTGGTCGTCACAAGTTGGCCATCGAGGCTTACGGGAAAGCCCTGGAAATCCACTTGGATCCGGACGGCGAAGCGCATTTCAACATGGGAATGTCTTACTTGTACATGAAGGACTTTGACAAAGCCCAACACCACATGAATCTCTCGCTACACGCCAATGTCAACGTCGAGGCTTTCGAGATTTTGGCTCAAATCGCCCTGGCGAGGAATAATCTACCGGAGGCTATAGCCGTTTATGAAAAAGCCATCAAGTAAATACAATTATCTATATAAACTACAATCAATAATTTTGATCACAATTGCAATTAGCAATTTAGTTACAATTAACAATTTTAATACAGTCAACTTTAACTTTGTCAGGGTTTTCCCCGAGAACACGAACATTTTGAGCAACTTGGGAGTCTTGTACATGAAAGTGGGGAAAGACGAGATCGGGTTCAATAGATTGAGCTCAGCTTTGGCATTTGATTTCACGAATTCTAAAGCTTTAGTGGCAACAGCTTCAATGATGCAGGTTAATTCCCGTTAATTTGCAATCATAGTAAATTGGAATTAAATCTATTTCTGATCCTTCACTTTAGACCTACGAAGACTACGAGTTTGCTTTGGCCAAATACAAAATCGCCATGCAAAAGATCCCTGATTCGGCCAGCCTTTGGAATAACATAGGAATGTGTTTTTTCGGAAAGAAGAAATTTGTAGCTGTGAGTTTCTAGAACTTTGAATTCTCATTAAATAATTTAATTCCATCAAATGTAATTAATGATCTAACTGTAGACTATGTTCAGTTAAATTCTTGAACAGTTAACCTTTAATCGTAATTAACTACGTCATTGTAATTGTGATTAACTAGGCCATAAGCTGTTTGAAGCGAGCTTCGTATCTCTCAGCCTTCGACTGGAAAATCCAACACAACTTGGGCCTCGTCCATCTGCACATGCAACAATACGCGTCGGCCTTTCATTTCCTCACTGCAGCGATAAACCTCAAACCAGACGAAAGTCACAATTTTGCGCTTTTAGCAAGTGGGTTTTTTAAACTTTCAACATAATTAGAATAATTAACTAAAATACTACTGTTACTGTAAAATAGAGTGTTTAGTAAACTTATTAAAAAGCGAGGGATTTAGTCTTCCAATGGGCTAATTAAATAAATATGCTAGGTATTGAATGTTTTTAATTGTTTTAATGCTTAATGTCAATGTTAGTTGCCATTAGTCATTTGGACGACATCGATCACGCGACGGAAGCGTACGAGGAAGCGATAAAACTCAACGCGTCCTCGCAAACGACCAACCGCATCATCCTCCTCGTCAATTTCTCCACTTCGCTCATCAACGCGGGGAATCACGCGGCCGCCTTTGAAAAGCTCTTGGAAGCAAATAAAATACTTTTGGATCCCTCGACGCGTCCGTCCATCATTGACGAAGAAGTAATTTCACTCCGTTGTTCAATTAAATGTCTCAATTAATTAACTATATTTCCTTAATTATGAGCAATCTTGTTTTTCAGACGAAGGAGACTTTTCAAAAAACAAAAGGAATTCTCAAGACGCTCCATTACAAGTTCCCTGAGAAAGCGAGTTCAAGTGGGAAATTGACCACACAGGCGTTGTTGGACCAAGCGACCATTCGGAATTTGGAAAAAGATCTCGTTTGAAAATTAAAAAATCCTGAAAAAATCACATTTATATATTCTTCATATTTATAAACACCGAGTTTAATTGCATTTTCGATCATTGATTGGGCATTGTATTAATTATGAATTAATGAGTTAAGCTATTCAATTAATTTGAGAATCAACGAGATTAAATGTGTCTGTAAGGTAATTAAGTAATTGTGATTAAAATAGGCTAGCGATATAAGAGAAAATCCATTGTATGGGATGGCGAATGAAGGCAATCCAAGTGTTCTGAGTTTGGTCATTTTCCACCTTTTGTATGAGCCAGGTCAGGGCTTGGTCGGCCGCTTGGGAGATTTCAACTTTGGCTTTTGCCACGACAGCTTCCGGGTCAATCGCACCGATCAGCGAACCGACTTGACCCATCCAGAGCTCAGCTTCCCGCCATTTTGTCTCCACCAACTCAAGCTCTAATTCAAGCTCACCGACCTATTTAGTAAAATTATAATTCAATGATTAAATAATTACTAGCTTAAGCTAGTTAATGAATAGTTAGATTATTTGCATTTAACTGTTTATTAGCATGATTTATTTAAATTCAATTCAATTATTTTTACTCTGCGAACTGCATCGCTCAACTTTTTCTCCACGTCTTCTTCCACGGAGGTTTTGAGGGATTTGAGAGCAACGGCGAAATCCTCAGGGGCGGAAACGAGACCTTCGGCCGTTGCAGAAACTCGCGAGTAGAAATCTTCAATTGTGCTCATTTGACTTTCCACGTGTTCTTGCCTGGAAAACAAGGAAGCTAAGCTCAATGATTAAATTACTCACAACTGCATAATTACAATTACTTAATTAGCATTGCTAAATTATATTACATTTGAATTAGCAATGCTTATTAAATATGCATATTAAATTCAGAATATATATGAATAGAAATAATTGATTGATTGATTGATTGATTAAAATGATTAAATATGTTGATTAATTGTAAATTGTAATATTTGGAGAAAGTTACATTTGGTTCAATTGAGTCATTTTCTTCTCTAGCTGTTCCTCGATCCTTTGGAAGTTCGGCTGTTGATCTGAATGGAGTTGTTTTCTATTTTGAAGCCAGTGGATGGTCGCGTCCAAGATGGCGAGTTCGGATTGCGTGAGATTCCACCGTTGGAGGAGTCGTCCGGTCATTTCAAAATCCCCCACGCGGGTCCAAACGTAGTTGGCCCAAATGAAAGGGACAAGTCCGACCACCATGGTGAAGAACACAAAGTGCCAGAAGAAACCCGTAACTTTCCCATCTTGAATTCCTACTTTTATCTCTTCCCTAGGCATTTTCAATGGCCAACCTCAAAAGTCAGTCGAATCTCAATTAATCAAATTTAAATGAGTTGAATCTCAATCAAATCTCAATTGATCAAGATCTCAATTGATCTAATCTCGTACTTTCAAGAACGAAAATCAAATTGTTTTTTTTACACAATTGCATTATTCCCAATTTCATTCTCATTTTCATTGGTAACCAACTAACATTCACGATTTCATAAATTATGTTTTAATTTGTAAATTGCTTGACTGAAAAACGCGAATTTAATGCGAAACTCCAATTATTTACAATGTTTAATCTTATCATTTATGTTGTAATTAATATTGTAATTGACACGACATTAATTAATTACCCAACATTATTAATTCGGGTATACAATTTAATATTTTGTAACTCTAATAGATAACACTGATTATGAGTTGATTTGATAAACAAAATTGATAATAAACACAATTCAATGCAAGTAAATGGTTGATTCTCTTAATTGGTTCAGTTTAACATATTTGTATTTCAATTTTAAGTAGTTTAAAATGAATAGTAAAATGTTTGTTTTGTTTTTGAGTTTCCTCTTGCTGGTTTTGGGCAGCGTAGGAATAGAAAGTGCTGGGGTGAGCGGGAAGTTGTTTGTTTTGGGCGGAAGCACGAAGGACGACGCGAGTTCGATTTACAATGCATTGCGGGAGGCGACGGGGAAAATTCGTCCGCGGGTCGCCGTGGTCATCTCGGCCGCTCCGTCGCTGGCTGACGGCCTGGAAGTTTACTACGACTCCGAGCCGGACGAACTCTCCTATGAGGAAATATTCACCTTCTATGGATTCGTCCCGTCCATTGTGGAACTCGCCATTGACAATTACCACACTGGATCGTCCAATAAGACCAACTGGGGGAAAAGAAACATTGAGAAAATAAATGCAGCGGATTTGTAAGTTTTTATTCAACTATCAATTTTAACACAAAATGTTCACAATTTGACTTGTATATGAATTACATACCTATATATATATACGACTCGTATATGAATTATATAGCGATTAAAGCAATTATGCATGTATTTAATTATTTTAACAATTCTCTAATGCAACATAATTATTTAAAATCATATAATTGTTCAATTATTCAATTGTATTTATTATTCTGTTATATCCCTTTTTATGAGGATATGTAATTTTCTATGATATGGCACACAAGAGGGGCCACGACTATTAGGAAAGAGAAAAGTGAAATTTACTTCGG
>VJMY01001429.1:0-12884 GCA_009869795.1 Neelides sp. FZ-2019 | reverse complement strand
TGCATTTCCCTTTTATTATTTATGCAAAAGTGTATTTATGCACTTATAATCAAATTTTATGCATTTTTATTTATTTATTTATGCACTTTAATATATACTCGTAAGAAAAATTATAGAAATATTTTGACAATTATGATTTTATGAATTAATTCCCATAAGAACATAATTCATAAGTAATAGAGTATCAAAGAATCATATGTACATTCGTATATGTATAAGTTAAGTATGAGATGAATGTAAAATGTTTGGATGAAATGATGCTGAATGAATTTGAATTGAACTGAATGAATTGTCCTAACTAATGCATCATAATGGTCGATTTGGTTAATGGGGGAGATTTGATTTTGGTTGAGGTCAATTTACATTTGAATTTGGTTTTTATAATAAAAAGCTTCTAGTTTCTTCCCACGGGTCCTTGTGAATTGAGGGGGAGAGCCGTTGAGAATTGATGAGCCTCGCCGTTCCTGGCCCAACTCGCCCAGATTCGTGCTGAAGGGTCTTTCGGGGAGATTTTCACCTTTCGGGTTCAAATGAGCCCCCGCGGGAATTTCCTCCCTCCCGCCCCGAAACTTAACATTTAATTAGGGTAATTGGGGGAAGCTGCGCAAGAGGTGGGCGGGGGGAACTCCCCGCCCAGCTTCCTTCCCTATAAAAACCTTGGTTGGTGGGCCGAAGAGACGCCACGACGACGACCACCGCCCTTCAAATCACAACAACGTCTAAGGTCTCTCTTTACCCCCATCCCCCTCCTTTCTTTCCACCCCACTATAAAACCCAAAAAACTTTTTCCGACTATCACCCCTTTCACTCACTGGCTAATTTAATTATTAACACTCTTTTTAAACTAAAAACTAGGAAATTAAATGAACTTATTTTTAAAATAGAATTTCCCCTCCCAAGTTCAATTATTTCTTATGATAGCTTCTTCTACTAGGTAAATATGGAACTTGAAGAATCACAAAAAGGTTTAAGGGATCACAGAAAGGTTTGAGGAATCAAAGATTCAAGTTTAAAACATTTTTAAGAACTAAGGATCCAAAGGCTTAAGATTTAAAGATTTGTGAATCAAAGATTGAAGATTTGAAGAATAAAAGATTTAAAATATTTAAGGGATGACCAAGTTGGAGGAATCTTATTCACAGTCTATGAATGTCTTTGTTAAGTTCAATTAACCTCGTGGTTTCTTTTGACCAACTTCTTGTCCGAGTTCTAATGGAGAAAGGGCAAGAGTTTGGAAAGTTTGTTGGCTAACAATTGACATCTTGTTCGTCCCACGGGATCTCGTTTCAAATCTCCTCCACTCCAGACGAATCTTCAATAGGAAAAAATTCCCCCTTTTCTCTCCAGACCAACTTCCCCTTTAATGCTCATGTGTCTATTGCATATCTTACATTAAATCCCTACATTAAATATCTTATACTTATATTTAGGGTTGCCGAATTCCCGGGAACGATCTTTTGGGAATATTCCCAAGCTCAGATGAAAGTTCTCGGGGTCATATATGACTTTTAATTTCCTTTCAATTTCGACTTTAATTCTAACAAAGATTCGAGTAATTATTACCTAATTAATTAAAAATAGCATCGTAAATAAATTTATTTTTTAAATAACAAGATGTAAACATTTAGAAATCATTTAATATATTTTAATCGAAATTTAAATCAATTACTAACTAATTCACTACCCCATTTCTTGAATGAAGAAATTACATGAAGGAGTTTAGGAATAATTTAATGAATATTTAATTATAAATTTAGAAATAAAAACTCACAAAATTTTCTAAAATGCTCAAAGAAAATTAAAAAACTGATTTTCATGCGATCAATCAGATACGAAATAGTATATATTAATTAGAGTATACATTAAGAGTTTATATTAATTTATACTGTTAAACAGCTTACTCTTTATACTCTATTCCTATTAAATCAATTTCAAATTATTATAATTAATAATAAAGAATTTCTGTGCTTATTGAATCTGAATATGTGAATAAAGGTAAAATTCAAATCTAAAGGGGCGTTTAGCATGGGTGAGAAAGTTCCCGAGGAAACTTTCTTTGAGTCGGGAATATTCCCGGGAATATTACCATTTAGGAATGTTCCCGCGGGAACATTCCCGAGGACCGGCAACCCTACTTATATTGACTCCCATTATGTATATTCAAGTATGTAGAGTATTTAAACTCTAGTAAATCCCATCCTATATATGTAACTATATTACTCCCACACTATTTACTTATCGTTAGTAACTAAGAAATCAAAACACACATTAAGACCAACAAATATCTCATTTTTCTTAACTTTTACATATAACATTTAGGTATATACATTCATATGTATACATATAAGCTTAGCAATATTTAAAGTTAGTGCTATTTCACTTTACAATATGTGTTTGATATAACTAAAAGACATGTAATTATACATATAAATATGCAAATATAAAGACTAACATTATACTTATGAATACAAATTAAATGTTTTCGGAATATCCTTACCTTTCTATCGTATCCAAACCACTAAGAGGAGTTTTGGTGGGAGATTTAAGCTAAGTCTTGAGAGGTTGAAATTGTTGAGAGTCTTTGCATGATCGAATGATCCCGAGCGATTAAAGGGGGATTTTGAGCAAATGGGAGTTTGATGGTCTTGTGGTTAATTGAGCCACCTGTTGATTTTTGTCAGATGGGTCTCCGTGGGCTGACGTGTGTTTGGTTGGCGAGTCTCGTTTTCCTCGTCGCCCTCGCGGTCGCGGAGTTGAAGGAGGACGAGGGCGAGAAGCCGGCGGGCTGGAACTCTGCACTCCAAGCCAACTACGACAAGAAGGCATGGGGAGATTTGCAGGTCGGTGCTCATTTACAACCCTCTTTCTTCCTCCACCTCTACTACACCACAAGAAGAGCATGGGTGATGGAAAATGGGAAAAGTTCATGAATTTATCAACATGGTTATTCGGGTGGTCAAAAGGGGAATTCATAAAAGCAGAATTTTAAATTAACTTTCTGAGCCAAACGGCCTGGCTCAAATGGACTAATTAATTAATTGTTCATGTGACTTTCTCAAATTCCTCATCCTTCCTTGAATCTCACCTCTTAACTTGGACCTCTTTGGATCGTTTCTTGCTTTCCTTGGCTCAACTTGTGTAATAGCTTTGATATAAGGAACTCTTGCGTGGTATATGTGAATTCTTATTGGGAGACTTGTAGCTAGTGACACCAGTGAGCTATGAAGCTTGAGAAACCCACACACATCAACTTCTCATGACGGAGGGTCTTTGTGTATTTAAGGCTCATTGAGGAAGAGAAGCCAACATGGTAAATGTATTCATAAAACGAGGGTTTCCATTTTCAAATTCCGCTCCTTTTCTCACCTCAAGAATGTTGGGATTTCCCATGGCCCCTTTCATCTTCCCTCGTCATATAAATCATAGAAAATTCTCATGTACATAACTATGCATGGAGGGATATTGGATGAATTCCATTTGTGTTTTTCCAATTCAGAACATTTCCTTCTACCCAGGTGAACCACAATCAATTCAAATACATTTGACTCACAAAGTTCAAAAAACCATTTCACCGCTCTTTCCTTTTACAATACACCGCTAACATTGTAAAATTTAATACTCGATTCATTTATTTAAATGCCATTAATTTTTAGTAAATGCTATTTAATGTTCAACATGAGCTATTTTATGATAAATATTTGAATATTGGAGAAAATCGTTTAATTGGTTGAGGATAACTCTTGCGGAAATTATGAGAATCCTCTTCATAACTAAACGAATCATATTATGTATCATAATCTTAAGTGCATATGTTAGTACATACACACATAATTACATAACGTACCATATAAATAGTATGCATAAATAATTTAATTGCCAATTAAATGATACAAGTTTTGATTTTAGGGGACTTGGGGTAAACGGGGTTGGGAGAAGATGGGCGGCTCTTGGGGGAAGCGAGCCGATGACGATGAGGAGACTTGGGCAGTTGAAAAACGACCCGAATGGGGAAAGTTCAAGGGTAATTGGGATTAATTAGAGCCTTTTATTCAAACCTTGGACAATTTAAAAGCAACTTGAAATGTGGATTTAAAAGCAAAAGGTATTTTGAATTGTGAGGTTAAATGTGATAGTGCTTTGTTCTCGTAGGGTCATGGGGTAAGCGAGGGAGCGCAAACGGTGGTTGGAGCAACATGAAAGGACTTTGGGGAAAGCGGTCGTGGGGGAAGATGGGCAACGCCTGGGGAAAGCGATTCGACGGTCAGGAATTTCTTTCGCATTCTCGTCTAATTAAACATTTCAAATCTATTTGACGAGAGAGGAAACATTCTACTCATACCTGTACTTAATTACCTTGCATGAGAAATGAGATCTTGGAATGTTATACATATAATATATAATTCACGTCTGCTCATATTCAGAAGCCCAAGTCTCAAAGATGCATTTTACAAATGAAAACCTCAGACCGCACATATAGTTTAAGTTTACGAGTTTAAGACGAAATTGAAACACAGTTTCATTAAAAACATTTCATAGGAAATAACCTCAATAATTTAAAACAATAATAAAATTACATTTTAATTAATTTGATTATTTAAAAAGCTAACTTAATTTATCAATTGTTTGAGTTTTGGAGAATTAAGTAATTGGAGAATCTCGAAAGGATTTTATCATCAATGAATTTCTTAACACGCTAAACATGATCTGATAACAAAAATTGCTAATTCTTTTCATGTTTTCAAAAATAAATATGATTAAGAGATTGCATTGATGATTAAGAATATTAAAATATAATTGAAATGAAATGTGGATAAAATGAAATAGGAACATGAAAGAGTTGCATTTAATTGTATAAATAAGTTGGGAAAGAGGGAATGTAAATGAGATGTCAATATTGTGTTTTCAGGAGACGAGGAGGAGAACTACAAATGAAAGTCTTGGTTTGATTGAGGGACTCGCGGAGTCCGCCGTAAGAAATTAATAAAGTACGCCCGTACCTTCATTTCTTTTAAACTCGTCTACCGAGGGGAAATAAAATTAATTGGGAAGTCCAAACCTGCAATGCAAACCCCCGCTCCGCCCATTCTCATTTGGACCTGGCAGAGTTTTTTTCCTTCTTCATCATCTTCATCCATCATGATCTTTCACATTAGATCTTCAGATCTGATCATCCGAGTTTATCTTATTTACCGCTCTTACAAAATGCCCCGGAGAACAAACGCTTGTTCCAATTTGCTGAGGAAAAGATCCCGCCATCTCTTGCCTTCGCTTCAAACTTTTCTTAGCTCTTCCTGCTTTCACTCGATGAAGTTAAATGGATTAAGCATTCTCTCTCGTAATTCACTCAATTCCTCTCTTTCTTCCTCTTGGGCTCCGCATGAAACACTAATTGGGAAATATGTGTGTAAGAAAATGGAAATTATCGGGAAAGCTTAATAAATATCCATTATATTGTTATTCATAGATAACCTAGGTATAGAGAAACTTTATTATGATTCATAAATATTTAAGCGCTCGTGAGACGCCCCAAAGCACAACTAAATGAGAAGATTAATTTAACAAACTCATCCACTTGATTTCTAATTAGTAATTAAGTACCTAAATGAAAATATTACTAAAAGCGACAGAGCTAATATTTATTATGCTAAATGTCAAACAATTTATGCTCTCGAATATTTGAAAGAAAATCTTATTATTTACACTTATCGTTAGTGTATGTACTTATATTGGAGATATGGAAGATTTGGTAATCTAACGTTATAAGTACTAAAGTATACATGTTTAGACGGTTAAATATTATTTGAATGAGATGTTTAGTGGTGATTTGGCATGAGAAAAGTGAGATTTGAGAAGATGTTTTTCCCTTTTCAATCAATGACGTTGAAATGTTGAGGAGGAGGAGAAGAATCTAAGAAGGGATTTATCAATTCTTGCTCGGATCTACTTTTGATCTCCTCATGGGACGCGAGGACGTGAATGGAGAGGTGAAAGAGAAAATGAATTCGATTTGTAATAATATGTAATTCAGTCCTCGGGGGATTTCCCTTTTACCTTTGAACCTCCAAGTAAGATTCGATCCACGGACTCCAAGACGAACACAAACGACCCCAAGGACTCTCCCTATTTAATTGAATCAAAAGACCATCGCCATCCTTCCTCATCTTCACTCAATTCCTGAGAAATGCAACACGTGACTCGAGTCATTCATGAACGAATCTCAAAATTCATTTATTCACTCTGCTCCTTAATTTCTTAATTTACATTTAAAATAAAAATAGCACAAGATATTATAAATATCATCTTCTTTAAATTTAAATACAAATAAATAAGTCAAATAGCCAACTTAAGCTAAATTGTACGAAATAATAACATCATTTCAATATCACTGGAACCATCACTGGAATCAATTCGGTTAAATCTCATTTTTTGAATAAAAAATAGATAAATACGTGAGAAAGTCATAATACTTTTTTATAGGAATCATATCCTGCCATACAATCCTTCCATAAAACGAATTGCGTTCATTCAACTTTGATCCCTTTTCAAATTTAATAAAAGACTTTAAATTACAGAATAAAAGTACATAATACATAAATATGTATATATCATATAAAGAGTTATCTGTTATTTTAAGGTAATCAAAATTTATGACACGATATTTAAAAATTAATAAATTATTGATGAAAATTTAAATAAACGATATTGCAATTTATGGTAATTACCTAAATAGTTAAAGGTAGAGCCTATTTTAATATTGCTTGGGTACATTTGTTTTAATTGAGTTTAAGCATAAAAAACTATAAATACATTTGATCATCTGTATTATCTTTATATTTGAGTCTAGTTTAACAGTTTAAAGATCCAATGGCTTTCGATTGAGAAATACAACAACCCGTTTAGAAATTGGCACCTACTAGAAAAACATAAAAAGGAGCTCAGCTCTTCGCGAGATATGGTCGGTAATACTCATAAGGTTAATTGAGAAGATTTGAGTGAATATTTAAATAGGAAATGGTGAATTGGGAGAATGTTCTAAACAAGCGTATCAAGCGGTTCGTCCGAGTCCCGGGAGTTTCTTTGTGAGTCATTGAGGAGAATCTGTAGGAGATTTCCCTCAGCCTCGGCTGCTTGTAGTTGTAGTGAGAGGGCGCGGAGGAGAACCGTTTTCTCCTCCATCTCTTCCTCAACTGCCCCGAGATGAACGTCGTTCGCCTCCAACTCCTCGCCAACCCAAGAAAGTTCCTCCTCCACCGCACGAACCTCCAATTCCAATTCTTCACGTACACCCGCAAAACGATCCAACTACTCAATCAAAGAGAACAACCAATGCATAAAAAACAAGATTTAACGATATTTAACGATGTAAACTAAGCTATTGGAGGAAGTAATTACAAAAGTAATTTACATACTTTGTTATTTGAAATTAACAATTGTTCATTATAATTCTACTTAAAGTTAGATCATTCCACACCATAATTTCCACCATATTTATAAAACTCACTTAATTTTTTTACGAAATTCTATATTTGAAAAGTACAGAGTATTCTTTTGATCTCATCAAGTTCAAGAAGAATGTCTTGTCTGTTAAATAGAAAATGAAGAGGTCAAGTGAGAGCTCCCGTCAAAAAAGGTAAATATCATCAATATTCACAACCTTTTCCATTCACTCCCCTGTGTGTGCATGATTGTAAACGTATTATAAGTATAAGAAATGCAAAGAGTGTCATATTCCTCCAGGGTACTTCAATGGGCAAAAGAACGAGACAGAAACGCGAAAAATTTATGCATCGGTTGGATGAGCCCGAAACAATTCTCGCTCATCCCTTTTTAATTCCAAAACTTTTGCCATTAAAAAACATGAAAATAGAATTCAATTAAAATCTAACTATTGTCATATTAGATACATAATTGATATACTTAATATATACCTAACTACTTACATATGTATCTCTATTATTAATAGATATCGTTTGTATAAAAGACACAAGAGAGAATACCTGTTATGTAAGTATAGTTTATGCTATGCATAAAATATGTGTATACATGTATGGTAAGTACATACATATACATTGAACCAACATAGAATAAATCTCATTGTGGTTGTGAGGGGAAAGGACTCAATTGGGAATTGGAATACTTATTAATGGAAATCCAGCGACCTCCCGACTCCTTCAACCTCACATTTCTCCTTCGAGTTGAAGGCAGAGACTTTTTAAACTCCTTCCCTTTACGTCAATTTATAATCAATTGAAAAAGACCCATTTTCCCTATTTTATACGAATAATACGCTACATATGTTAAATATAGATCATATACCCATTATTATATGTACCCCTACATTACATATATTCCACTGATATATCTGCATATTGTTTTCCTTACGAGCATCAGAATATGTATATATTTACAATATACATACAAGACGCGCTCTGAGCTGAATGTAGTAGATTTAGTTATCAGTCTTACCTATATATTACCCATATATTACCTATATATTACCTATATATATTTAGCAAGTATTATGTATCATAACAAAGGAAATGAGAATCCATTTCTATAACATGATGTACAAGGTGTACCATATGTCGGGCTCTGCTTTTGACTTTAAATATCTTTAAGACTACAAAACCAAATTTGCTAAAAATTGACAATACTCTTTAATAACTAAAAAAATATTCATATACTTTACTGGTGAATTTGAGCCCTAATGGCTTTGGTATATCCACTCAATCTTACCTCTGCCGCTCTCCAAGCATTTTAGCACATTTCTTAGAAAACTTCAACATTGTCATGTTTTAGTATTCTCAACCCATTGTTTGCGTAAACGATCTTAAATAACTGAAGAACTTTATACTAATTGTCAAGTGACTAAAAGATTTTATTGTTGAAATTTTCTAAGAAATCAGCGTTGAAATGTGCTAAATTGCTTGGAGAGCGGCAGAGGTAAGATTGAGTGAATGCATCAGTCATTGGGGCTCAAATTCACCAGTAAAGTTTATGAACCATTTTTAGTTATTAAAGAGTATTGTTGTCAATTTTTTAGCAAAATTGGTATATTAGTATTAAAGATATTTAAGGTCGAACGCAGAGCATGACATGGTACACCTTGTACAGATGGGTATGAGGAAACCATTTACATGTGTGATGCGTATGAACACGGTCCTTTGAACTTCTCTCCTATTAGAAAGCTATTACTTCTCCTTCATTTACTTTAATAAACATGGCCAAACTTTCTTCAATTCCCGTATTATTACGATATTGCCATTAAAATGTATATAATCTCCTCTTCATTGTCTCCTTATATCTATCTTATATAATACCTTAAAAAGTAGCAAATATTCAATATATATATATATATGTATAGAGAATGTATATTGAGGATGTTGGGAAAGAGTGAAAAAATAAGAGAACGCCCGGGGCTCTAACCTGGAATCTACCAATATCCCGTCGGTTGCTCTTTCCATTGAGTTAGCGACCCTCATTGCCTCACACTACTCTCCGCAAAGGGACTGTAATTGATACACCCTCATCAGCATGCATCATTAGCTAGGCAGGGGTGGCAAGGCAAAGAGGGAGATGTGAGGGGCGGATCCTTACAATATTCATTATTATTAGTAAATAATTTAAAGACCCGGTTTAAATATTATATATAATTACTCATGGGAAAAATTGAAGTTTATGGCATCCACTAGTAAGTGTTACTTTTGATACATTTTCTCACTAAATCGATATCGTGAGAACAAGAATAAGAAGGTTATTAAGGGCGGAAAAGTGAAATGATAGAGATATAGTAAAGAAAAATGAGTTAAAAAGAAATTTTTATTTAAACCCAAATTATAAAAAAGTGAAATGATAGATCTAACCTAACCTAATTATGATAAATTATTATTCTTACTCTATCTCTTTTATTACACTTTTCCGCCCTTAATAATCTTCTTATTATTGTTCTCCGATAGCGATTTAGTAAGAAAATGTAACAAAAATAGTACTTACTAGTGGATGCCAGAAACTTCAATTTAACCCAATTTTGAAAATGAGAATAGCAAGTAAATAAAAAGATATATCAACATGTTTATCTCATTTAGTTCCAACATTATAATAAAAAGACAATTAGCATTAAAAAATTTAAAATTACTTTTTCCAAAAAACCTATGCTAATTTTCGAATTTTCTAAAATTATAAAATAAATGGTCCCCGGTTTACACTATTTCGATATTTTTAATTGAATCTTAGATCAAATAAAAACAATAATTAATAAATATTAGGATGAAAATAGACCGGGAACCATTTTTAAATTGAAATTTTGAAAAATTCCTATGTGTGTGCATGTAAAACATTAAAGGGATGGGTCGGAATGGGGAGGAAATTGTAATCCTCCGTTGCCAAGGAGTAATGATCGCGATGTTTCCTATGGCCGAAATAAGAAAGAAATACCCAAGTAAAAAGTAGAGAATGAATTTAGTAGTAACAGGAATTAACAAGCTATAACCCTTTTATATACAGTCTGATTTCAAAGGGTCAGGATAGAAAAAAGTAAGAATAATTATTTATCAAGAGGATCGGTGGGTCAGGGTGTAGGAAGTGGGCACAAAGATTTTCTAAATTTTTTTCACACAAAAACCAAAATTGTTCGCCTTCGCTCAATTCGTGTAGAAAACACTATCATAGGTGTTTTTGACAAGTTAGTTTAGGTTTGGTTAGGTTAAGAAAAATTTCTAAGTCCCTAACCTAACCTGACTTGTCAAAACACCTCTAATAGTTTTTTCTACACGAATTGAGCGAATGCGAACAATTTTGGTTGATAAGCGCTATAGACAAGATGATAAGCGCTATAGACATTTTCAAAAGTTATAATAATTCTCTAGATTTTTGGATTACTTTAATGTATTTTTTCTACATTATTCGTTCTTCTATGAAGTTTATTAAAAAATTCTTTTATTTACTAAAATATTTTGTAAGTTCAGTGTTATCATTTGAAGCAAAGCATAAAAATCATTTAAGGGGAATATCATTAAATTATTAATATGTTTTTTCTCAAGAATAAAGTATTAGGTATTAAAATAAAGTGGGGATTTTTGCGTTATTTTTTTAAATGAAAAGATTAGTAAAAAAAAAGAAATAATATTTCACAAAAACTTTTGTTGCGTACGTGCAATAAATCGGTCATTCATGTATCGCACTTATAGTCAAACTAAACAGATCATTCATTATAAACTGTTATTGCAGTTCTTAGCATTAAACTGTTGGTTACCTAATTATGTAAATATGAAAAAGCATTAAAAAAGCTTGTAAAATGTCTATTACAAATAAAAAAAATTTCGATAAATGATAAGACCGAAAAAAAGAATAAAGAAATTATATATAAGAGGAGGTCATCATTAAATCAATTTACTTTTTGCTTATAAAAGCTCATTCAGTTTTTATCCTACAAATGATAAAAAAGATAAGATAACAATTTCTGTTTGAGACAAGGGATTTTGATTTATTGAATATCAAATATTCTAAATGTTAAATCATTCCCTACGATGCTAATTTTGAATTGCCAGTAACTCAAATTCCTTTCACATGAAAAGGTCATATTCATTTATTGTGCATGTAATAATTGCAAAATACTTATTAAACTACATAAATAATTAATAAATATTTTTAAATAAAAATGAAGTTCATTTTTGCCATATCCATAATATTTTTCATAACTTGTTCAACTTCCTCTTTTGAATACGGAAGTGGCAATGAGGTCACAATAAGGAACAATGAAATCAAAATCCCTTCCATTGATGAAACTCCAGGCGGGGAAAATGAAAAAGACGAGAGCGACAATCACATTTCGACTTTTGCCGAAGAAGAAGAGTTAGATTATTACAATGACGATATGAGCGAATACACCTATCACGACTCGGATGACCAAAAAATCATATATTCAAAACCCAATATTCAAGTTGAGCCAGAATTCGCAAGTTTGGACGACGCCATTGCGAGCGTTCTGCCAAGTGAATTGAACGTCAGGCCAGATGACTCTTCATTAAATAGAGAATCATTGGAAAATGATGGCCAAGAAGATTACAATGATGTGAAAGAACATTTGAATAGCAAATTGAATCCTGAAATTGAAGACGAGGAAGAGGACGAAGAAGCCAATGAAGCCAAAGACTCTAATGAGGAAATTAATGATGAATTTCGAGAATTTTTCCAAAAAGGAGTTAATGAGGAAAACATAAGGATTTCGCCAAGCGAAATTCAGAATTTTCTGGTCCACATGAAAGACTATTTAGATAAACATCAACAACTCGTGTTCATCCTTTACGTGTACGTGAAACAATAACAATGGTTTTAATCAGTTTATCAATTTTATCATTTTCTATAATTATGGTTAATCATCATTGTTTTGTATTTAAGCTCTTGCATTTTGATTATCGTCGTACTCGTGGCGTTCACTTCATTCCTCCTTTACTATTACTGTTTCCTACAGCCAAAGAGAATAAATTTGACCAAAGTGCTGAACCCTGGTCAGTTAAACAAAATTGAACATCGACCAAATTTTGACATTTATAATTTATGATACATATATAATTTAAGGATTTTAAAATTAAATAGTTGAAATTTTAATTTATGATTTCTTTATTCATATTTTCAATTTAGACTACGCGAGGCTCAACCAAGGAACAATGGAGAGAGAAGCCGATTTTGACAATTATGCTTCCAAAGCCAACCTTATTGTATAGCCACTGAACTGAGAAAAATAATAATAAAAAGTCATTTCATCGTTTGATATTCCAGCACGTGGCAATTTAATTTATAAACTTGCCATATGCATTATTGCGTGCTGAAATTTTCTTGTAATTAAAGTACAGTTTTACAATCATTATTCATAAATAATTATGCAT